>OX453290.1:7050272-7333676 GCA_949710015.1 Crataerina pallida
GTATACTTTCAACATGATCTAGCAAGCAATTGCGCAAACGCTGAATGTTTATGCGAAGGGCTTTACCACAGAGTTAAACCACTAACTCATCACCCAAGTATTAAAAACCTCCAAGCAAACCGTTGCCTAGCAGTTGTATTTACTTAAATTGATTTGAAAATCATTTTAAATAACAATAATTTGAATGAAAAAGAGAATCATTTAAAAGTTTCAAACATCTTTGAAAAAACTAAAACAAACAAGGAGAGAATTGCACGTAATTATAAAATTCATTTAATAAAAAAGAAAACTGATAAAATCTGTTAATTTGGACGAATGATCGTTAAGAGAACAAGAAAAGGACAAGAATGATAATAAAAGTTAAATAATTAAACAAACTAATCGTTCATAAGGGTTAATAGTACCTCGAAGACAGTTAACTAATGTCCAGGTTTAACAAGATTTGCTTTTCAAAGAAATTCAATTTAATTTTGGCTGTGAGATGAAAAATTAATTAATTAAAAATTTTTTTATTTATTTTTTATTTTTTCAAATTCTCTTGGGAAGCATTTAAAATATGTAGCTTTTTATATATATTAATAATTACACAGTCGAGCAGCACGTTTCAGTAATAAATAGTTCAGTTAGTTAAATAGACGTAAAGGAAAGTTTAGAAAAGTTATATAAAGTTAGATCAAATTTTGGATACTCAAATCTCTAAAATATTTACCACCTCGCAAACGTTAATGATGTAAATTAACCTTTGAAGGGCAGCAGTAATCTAACTCCTATGGAATATGTACACAAATTTTCAAGACCAATGTTTAAGTCAAACGCCTTTATACTTATATATATATTTTCTTCTGGGAATAACAAACGTTGGATCAAAGCATCTATAACCACGAGATTACAAATGTGCGAATTTAAACTTTTTATATAAATTTATTATAAACTTTTTCGGTTTACCTGACTATTTAACAAAACTAATATATTCTCCATTTTTATATTAAAACTTTATGAAAAGTGAAAAATTTTGTATTATATTAACACAGTAGGACAGAAACTAATTTTGAATTTTTTTATTTTTCTTATTTTCCCTCAAAAATCTTTTTTAATTAAATTATGAAAATGTATAATAGAAAAATAATAAAAAAAAAAATGAACCCAAGAAAAAAAACATTTTATAAAATTATTAAAATAAGGGGAAGAAAAAATCTAATGTTCTTTAAATAGCTATAAGTCTTGTTGTCTCCCTTTTCTACAGCCACCAATTTATGCAACAATGCTTAAGCACCATACGAAAGTATTGTATAAATAATCGTTCAGTTCCCCCGTAGAAAGCGCGGTAATTGTGTTAAAGTTGTTATTATTGTTTTTGCTACCACTTTGTACTTCTTTTCTGTTCCTGCAGTAGTGTCTCAACGCTATAATAAGCGACGTAATTTTTAATTACAATTTAAACAGCAATATTATAATGAGACTACAGACAGTATGACAGAGTAAGTACGTGTATCGTGTAAGTAGGTAAATACGTACATGTAGTATAGTATAGTGTACTATATACAGCTACTTCATATTAACTAACAAGCAATGGTAGGTAGAGGTTGTTGAGTGATAAAGATTTTCAAAAAAGGTTAAAAGAATTGAAATGAATATCATGTGACACCTTTAACTAGGAAATGCTGCCTGTCATCTTTTGTGGAATATAAAATGCTGATGAGGGTGGAGGTATTTTAGGCAGCTCGTATAAGTTACTTATTTAAGCTGTCTTCTATCTACATACATATATGGTTAAAGTAGAAGGGAAAATATGTAGTTCTTCCTTTCAAGTTTTATAAATTTTTCCTCTCTCTTTCTCACTCTCTCTCTCTCTCTATGAGATTTTCATTATTTATTAGAATTACTTTACGAACTGACAAAGGCATAAAGAAAATTAGGTTGAAGTAGAATTTGCTTTTTCATGATTTTCGAAAAGACAGGGTAGCATATGATGGCGCAGCTTTTTGTCTTTTTTATCTTCACAAAATCCATATTATTTTACAAATAAAATACGAATAAAAGTAAATAAAAAGTTGTGCCATCATAGGCTACTCTCTCCTTAAAAACTTTAAAAAACTAAGTCTTCTTCAAAATAAACTAGGCTTTGATTCTTTGGGATTTTTAAGAAAGAGTAGCGTATAATGGCGCAGCTTTTTATTTCGTTTTATTTGAAATAAGAATTTTGCTAGGTACGACTTTATTTACGAAACCATCTTTAAAGGAGGGTAGCCTATAATGGCACCGCTTTTTGTTTCACTCGCGCCTTTTATACAACCCCCACCAGCCTTCTCTATACTCTTGAGGCATGTGTTTTATGTTTATAAACAAGTGGTTGTTTGTGTTTCGTGTTTGATTTTGTGTGCTACTATATATGTTCACCTTCATTTAATTAATCCTTTCTTGTACTGTATGCATAGATTTATTAAGAGTTTGTGTTTTTTTTTATGGTTTTGGAGTTAAAATGAAGTTTAATATTTCATGTATATAAATGAACAAGAGAGTAGCTTTCCTTCCAGAAAAAACAATTTTTTTTATGTTCTTCTTAAGACTTAAGCTTACAGGATCATATAAATATGTGTACATATATAAATACTTGTATCTTTATAAGATCTTACTTAACCTAGGGTTTATATTATATGTATAACCTAAAGAAGCCAGAGAGCGCGCCATAGAGTAAAGTTTGGGGAGAGGGTTTATAAGAGAAAAAGTACTTTTTTACCCGTAAATTATTCTAGTTGTGCTGTTTTGCTGCTTATACATTTTATTTGAACAGCATTTCTTCTTCTTTTAAAATATAACCAACTGTCTGTATTTATGTGTGTGTATTTAAACTTAAAATTGTTTAAGGCAATAAATATATCGTAGCTACCGAAAGCTGCAACAACTACAATACAAATCGAAAAGAAACTAGTTTTGGCATCTAATGCCAAAATAACAACAGCAACAACGACAAAGACAAAAAACTTTGTTAAAAACACAAGACATCAAAAAGAATATATGTGTATATGTGTTGTGTGTGTGTATGTATGGGTTTAAGCATATTTTTATTAAGAGGCGTCTTACTAACAATATCAATAACAACAACAACACGAGTAAACGAGTAAAACTGCAAGTGCAAGAAAACCTAAAATTTCTTGAAATTCACGAACACGCACACTTGTGTAAAAATTATGCGTGTATGTATAAAAGTATCTAACTACAACAAGCAACAATTATAACGAAACCCGGAGGAAATGGTTGTTATTTTAATATTACACCTATCACCTACCTATTATTGGACGATAAGAAGCGTTTTGTTAAAACGTTTGCAATATATATCAGCATAAAATACTAAGTGTTTGTCTGTCCACTTTGGTCTCAAGGTGTTGAAATTATCCACCGGGTAACAACAATTCAAAAATTTATTTTAAATTTGTCTAAAAACGCTGGAAAGTATTGGATTTGATGAAAATCTTCTGAAAGGTCCGCGGATCGAGAAATGAATACTTAAAATATTTGAATTTTAGAAAAATGTTTAAAGGTTATCTGCCGAATTAAGCAAAAACCACGCCCCTTAGGCAGTAATGCATATAATTTTATTCCTCTTAAGGAGCGGCTGGGTACCCAAAAGTCGGCCCAAGTTACATATAAATGTTTTACTTCTTAATAAACGTTCATGTGTGCATGTTTGTGCGCATGTGTGTACTCTGAATATCTGTAGGGAAACATTTAAGTGAATTTTTTTCATACCGCCCTCTCACTTCTTGGCGCTTCACCTATCTTGCAACGTCTTACACACATGTGCGCAACATGTTAAGTTTATATCATGTCATGTTATGTTATATGTTGCTTCGTTATGTTATGTTATGTTATGTTATGCTCTCCTGTGCATGTGCCTCGAACTTAATGCAACTAATTATTTTTCGCTTGACAATGAAAATGTTGAAGTTTAATTAAATGCGCCAACTATCCGTGTGCAAATGCATCCGTACATACAACTGCACTGCTGTACAGTGGAAGTGCGGGGTGATTAACTTTCTTGATTTTTTTGTACATTTCAGTTTGAAGTATGATTTCCTATTAGATATAAAGGCATCATAGGATGGTAGTAGCAAAAAATCAATTTCACAGTTAAATAGCTAATTATGTCTGTCAGTCCGTTTTTAGGTAATTTTTTATTGTGATTACTTTCAAGGTCACTAAATATAGAAATCGACTTTATATATTTAATTTAAAATATACAAATTATTTATATATAAGTTGGTGAGAAATGGGTTGAATAAAGTGATCGTGGTGTTATAAAAACTGCAGCAAAGTCCGTTTCGTTTTAGAATTTCTAGCATAACTCATAAATTATATTAAATGAAAAACTGAAACTTTGCACGCATGCTTTATACAAGGTTTTACAAGTGCATAAAGATAAGCCACGCCCATTATACCCATATGTTATTCTTTAGGTATTTTTATCTTTCCTAACTAAAGTAAAAACCATTTTTTATTTATTCCTAATTCCTTTCTCACTGAAAATCTTTTATTTATCCATTAGTGCGTCTGGGGGGGAAGAGCATTAGATCTAATAAGATAAACAATTACGCTTCGTAAGCCATACACACCCACTGCATAAATGTTTATACATCTTATTTAATGTCTTACTACTTATCTTCACTTTCAAATACAAATCTCCGCAAATATTTACTCGAGCGTTTGGGGTTTATTGATTGCTCTCCAGCTACGACACATAACACAACAATCATTTATTGATTTTATGCACACGCAATTTGTATTTACTTATTATACACATATGCACATACATACACACACACATATGAATGTATGTGTGGATTATAATCTCCTTTTACGGAAACTTTAATAGCATAAGATTTTCTTGTTATTTGTTAGCTGGTTAATAAATATTTATTATGAGGTATAAAGAGATTTTATTTTTGTTTGTTGTTGTTGTTACTGATACTAATCTATGGTATATACACTTCCTGTAATGTTCATTATTACTGTTCTGATTTCTGTTGTTATTGTTGTTGTTGTTGTTGTTGCTAAAATATGATTTCTTCTTCTTCTTTTTCTTCTTTTCACTGCTGATGATATGTTTAAATGTTAATTATTACCGTTTTTAATTATTATTGTTGTTGTTATTATTTTTCATGTTATTGCTGATGATGATGATAAGATTCTTCTTCTTATTGCTGCTGTTGCTGCTGCCCTCTTCTGTACTTTATTGTTCGTTATTAGTTGTTGTTCTGATTGTATATGAAAGATAAAGAAATTCAGTAATTTTGTGTATTTGAGGTTTTAATCTCTCTCTTTCTCTCATTCAGTCTTCATCTCTTCTTAATATACTTATTATTATTTGTTTAACATTTAAATTGGGTTCTCTTATATTATAAAAGTACGTTGTTAGGACTTTTATTGATAAAAAAAACCAAACAAAAATATTTGACCAAAAATTACTTTTTGCTTAAAAACGTCATGTTGGTTATCTTAAGACTGAAATCTAATCTATTATATAAACATGTGTTTCTTTTGTTGTTGTTGTCAATAAATAAAAATGAAAATAAAAAGCATAAACCTTACGAACAAACGCCCTTTGGATCTATTGTTCCGAAATTTGTCCGTATGTCCGTACTTTTGTAGCGCCAGTCTAGGGAGCCTTAGCAAAACTTTATAGTATTTCATAGCAACTACAAAACTAACAATAGTTTACAAATGTCATTGTCTTAATTAAAAGTAATCACATACACGTACACATACACGTACGCTTCCATTATTATGCATTAGAGTTATGTGTAAAAGTTAGAAAAGGTCGTTAAGTAGTGTGTGTGCGTGTGTTTGTAGGCACCTTTACCTTTAGCAGATTACCACATGTAATAGAACATTACATTGTTGTTGCTGTTGTTGTTGTTATTATTATAGTTGTTGTTGTTTTGTTGCTGTAGTGTTTTTATACAATTACTTTAATGTACTATGTGTAACTCACACATACATATGTGTGCGTATATAAATTTTTTCCATTTTCTTATTTTTTTGTTCAAAAATTTTTTTTAACATCTTTCTGGTTACGTTTATATATTCACACTTTTTTTGTTGTTGTTGGTATATTAAAGAGTTATCATCAGTAGTTAGTTTATAAATGAAATAAAACAAGTAAAAATGGGCTACATTAGGCGGATGCCAAATCTAGCAGATCCACCGTCATTAACCTTTTCCAAATGAATCTAAATAATTAGGGAATAATATCTCAAATTTAATTAGATTTTTAAGCACACCCTTTTTGGTGGGCGTGCCTTACAAAAAATTACACACAAAGTGTAAAACCACTATATAGAAATTTTTTTTTATAGATTTATCAGTTAGATACCATATTCTTTTTCGTATATCTCCCGAATGACTCATCCAATTTTCTTCTTTCATATACTGTTAGGATACATAAAAAAAGAACTAATTTCGGTTTTTGTTATAAATCAAAATTTCTTTGACTGGAATTGAAATAAATAGATTTAATCCTTCAAAGACCGATTTTACCTTTTTGTAATTAATACCAATTGCCTATTTGTAATACCAAATTTTACACTCTGGTGAGGATTCTGAGTACGGTATGAGTATGAGGATGGTAAAAAGGAATTTTACACTTACATGGACAAAGAATATATACTTTTAGGGATGTAGCTCACCCCATTCTAGCACTTACAAACATCTCAACAAAACCAATATACCCCCAGTTCATTATGTTGGTGGTTATAAAAACGACACATTTGTTATTGTAGTGTTATTTGTCTTCAAGGTGTTTTTCCTATCTCTCTCTCTCTCTCTCTCTCTCTCTCTCTCTCTCTATCTCTCCCTCTCTTCCTTGGCCTATGGAATGTTATTTTTTGTTGTGTTCTTAGAATCCTTTGCCCTTTATGTGGCCTGTAAATAAAATAGAAAAAAAAAACCCTAAACCCTCAAGTAATTGTATTTTTACTTGTTGTTTTGTCGTCAGATAAATTATAAAAAAAATTATTCTAAGCATGTTGAGTTGAGTTGAATTTCAAATAAAAGGCTTTGGTTGTTGAATCTTTGCTTCTGTTTCCTCCCTTTTTGTTTTTGATTTTTTTTTTTTTAGTGTCAATTTTGTGGCCTCTTAGTAAATTAATTTTGAACACCAATATTTTGTCTAGGTTTGAAAGTCTTTACATTTATTGCAATTAATAAAAACCTTTAAATGCGTGCAAGAAATAAATTTGTTCCAAAAAATCGACTATTTAGTGGTACACTGAAGTACTAAAATATACACCAAGAATTTTATGCTATATGTAATTTTTTGCAAATTGTGTGAATGACAAACTTAGTATACCATCAATTAATGTGTAGGGTATATTCAATTGATAATTGAATTTTCGTTGATTTTATTTCATTTACTAGTTTATTGCGACTGATTTATTAAAGTTTTTAAAATGTGCCATCATACCCTAATCTTTGGCGTATAGAAGAATCCCCAAATTCTTGAACTATTGATTATTCGTCGGTAGTTTAGCACAACAGGCGAATGCATTCTACAAGATGCAGCCACCAAATCAAATGAGCTACCCCCTCTACAATATTATCTTTTCCTACATTCCCTACGCCAGGTTAACTCTTACATAAAACTTCTTTGTAGCCTTATTGTACAGCCAATAAAATTGACATTTATTTTTCTCATTACATTGAAAGTATCTAATGAAACTATGACGCGCATAATATTGTTTTAAATTTATTTTCTATTTTTATTCAAATTTTGGTTATATGATATTTATTAATACAGGGATCAACTTGTTTATTGGCCCTGTTCGATGTGTTATTATTGAAATAAATCCATTTGTAATAAAAATAAATTTGCATTTCTCATATTTCCATTTAATTAAAATTTGAAAATTGACAATAGAATGAAACGTGTGAAGTGTATGAAATCGATTTTCATGTACAATACGAGGCGCGCTACATAAAATTTTGATATTTTAACTTAAGTTATGTGTCTATAAGTTAAGTTAAGTGTCTATATAAATATGTTTGAGATTCTGTGTGCTTTTAGGGTCTTCTAGCTCTTCTTGAACATTTCAATTTTTGCATTTTACTTAGTTGACCAAAACTATTGATATCATGGCGCCAAAATAATCACGGTAGGTGTTCATTTTACAAAAGTTTTACATAAATGAACGTTTAAACATACTGAGAAAAAAAATGGGCAAGTAAGAAAACAATCATTTAAAATGTCATAAAAATGTGTGTATGTACAAGTGTATGTGTGTTCATGTTTGAACATGTCTGTATTTGGAAAATAGCATTTTGAAAATTTTTGCATAATATGCAATTTAAAGTTTTCAAATTGTTTAAATAAAAGTACAAAAAGCAAAAGAGGGACACTGCAACACTCATTGTCACATATACAGGTATACGAGGATCAAATTAAAAAGTTAGTGTTGAATATAAATGAATTAATAACAGATATAAAATAAAAAAATTTTAATTTAATCGTAAAAAAAATCAAGAAATTATATTAAGAGACTACATAAGGACATAAGGACATAAAGGATAAACGACATATGGCCATAAATAATAAATTCTGGTAAAGGATATAAATTTTAAGGATGAAAAGATCAAGCTTCTTGAAAATGTTTCTTCTATTTAATATGAAGCACATATCAAGGATATGATGAGTCCTTCAAATTCTGTAATTAGAACAAATATCCTTAAAAACCATTTGCATTTATAACAAGGCAAAATTAAATTTTTCTCTTAAGCCAAATTTTAAGTACCCTAAAGAATTTTTTCATAGTGGGCGTGGCACATGCCCTCCAATGGTGTTTTTATTATTTGTTAACGTACAAGTTGAGATTTTTGTGCATAATAAAGTTTTTTGTAAATTATGAGCGTGTCTACACACGACCACGCCCATTTTTTGCAAATTCATGGATTTCATTATAAATATTTCAGCTCAATATCTCAAATATCAAAAGCACACAAACGGACGGATATGTTTGGATCTACTTAATATCCGATGCTGATTCAAAGTGTATGCACTTTGTAAAGTCTCCGACGCCTCCTTTTGGTTGTTGCAAACGTTTTGACAAAGTGATCACACACGTGTGATGGTGGGTATAAAAAAAAAACAGATGCCTGACAATATGCGTGCATCTTGTCTGTACGTCTGTGTGCAAATAAAGTTATGCTAACTTTGTTGTTATGTGCCTCTGATCTCTTGTTTGGTGTAGAAAATGTTTGAAATTGCTTTGCGACCCTCTCTTGTTTCATTTGCTTAGTTGAGTAGTTTTTTGTACTTGTTGTTCTTGTTTCTTTTCTAAATTGTTGTATTTGCTAATGTTATTATTACTGCTGCTGCTGCTGCTGTTGTTGTTGTATCTTTATTCAAACATCTAGTATCCATACGCAGCTTTGCAGTGCTGCGGCTGCTGTTTTATTATTGTCTTCTCTGCTTACTATTGCTATTGCTTGGTGTGTACTGGTATGGACTGACGTACACAATGGTCCCTCCAGTGCCTTAAATTATAGAAATTTTGTATTTTTGTTACAATTGTTCTGTTGCAACATTTTGTTTAATTTGATTGCGTTCAAAAGAAATTGTTAAGTGTACATGGAGGAATGTGTGTATAATTGTCTCTATCTCTCTCTCTTTCTCTCTTTCTCTCTCCTTCGGTCTCTGTCTGTCTTCGAGTTTAAATTAGATTTTTAGCCTTTTCTTTTTTTTTTTTGGAAAATCATCCCATTACCGCTTCAATACGATTGTTGTATTAAAGTATTGCATCACATATACGTGCACGCACACACGTATACAGACATGGCACATAACACATATAAAAAAGGGAAAAACATTTCTTATCTAATTTATTTTGTTAAGTTGGCTGCATAAATTTTTTTTTTTTTGGGTCTTGTACTTATTGTCGTACAACGGCACTTACATACACACACACACACGCACACTTACTCTGCAATGACATATATAGGGAATACTTGCGTGCATACATGTGTGTAAGTATGCGTAAACACTTCCACTTAAGCACATGTATGTATGAATGTGCGTATGTGTGTAACCAAAAAATGTAAAAGTTGGCAACAATTGTAATTTAAATGCAGAATGTGTATGTTAGCTGGTGGTGCGTGCGTGTGAGTTTTCGTGTAGTTCCCAAATTACATTTTATCCAATCCAAAGAATGTTGTTGTTGTTGTTGTTGCTTTTTGTATATATGTGGTATAGTATCTATGTATATGTGTGAGCAATGATAATAAAATGTAGTTGATAGTTTTTTTATTTTTTTTTCATTCTCTACCTCTCACTCTCGTTCCATCTCTGTCTTACACAAGCTGTCTTTTTGTCTTTGTTATTGTTATTGTTATTGTTATTGTTCTTGTATATGTTTCAATGGCCGTCTGTATTACTTAGGTTAGCCTTTATATGTGCGTGTGTGTCTGTGTGTGTGTGTGCTAGTTTTTTTTTCCTTTTTTTATAATTTGTAGTTAGTGTTGTTGCTGTTTTGGGAAATTGGGTTAATTTAAGAGTGCCATCTTCTTTTGTATTGCATTGTAATATATATGAATCCGAATTGTGATTTATATTTATTCTTTTTAGATCATTACATATGAATATGTGCATGTATGCATGCATGTTTGTGTTCGTATGAATAACCTCAAATTCCAAGAGGGGTATAAATTCTATTGGTTTTCGTTGTTTATATATTCTTTTACAATCATTTGTAGATTGTTTCAAAATATCGTAAATTTTGTATTATTTTTATATATATGCAACAACAACAATAATATTAACAAAAAAAAAAAACACCTTGAAAATATTCCAAAATGAAATAATGTGAAAAATTAGGGTTCACAAAAGAATTTCTAACCAAATAACAACAAAACAAATAAATAAAAATTTGAAGCAAGAATGTATCAAAAATAGTCGATGAAACCTAATAAAATATTGAGAAAGTAATCTGACCAAGAGAGAGAAAGAAATATTGCATTTATTTCTTGATGGTTGCGAAAAATTTATAAAAATTTATTGCTATATGCATATGTATACATTTATTAATCGAAATGAATAGAGAAATTATTTTTCATTTGAAGGCACAGAAGTTGACCCAATTCATACAATTACTACTTAAATATTGAGACAAAATTTCAGTTTAATAGAAAATATTTTTAAAAAAAATTTTTACGAAAAAAAACCATAAAAAGAAGAAAAACTAACAGAACATACAAATCAGAAAATCATAACTGAATAACGGAATCAGTTACGGCTCACCTTCCCTCATTAACTTACTTTTTGACCTTTCCGCATTAGTGAATTTCACAAAAGTCAGAAAGTTCATAACAAGAAAAAAAATACAATTTATTACCGAGTTAATGTCAGCTGGAAAGTTTTGTAAATGTTAAAGTTGAACAAAAAGGCTACAACTAAAGATACATGTGAGATAAGGTTAAGCATGCAAGTGATTAATATAAAACTCTATTCAAATAGTTAAAAAGGGAAGAAAGAATTTCTAGTGTATGTTACCTATGACCTTTTAAGTGGAACAAAAACGGAATTCAGATTTGTAAAAGAATCAAAACAAAGTAAACGCATTAGTTTCATAGGGTAAGTTTTGATGTCATTGGTAACGAATTTATTTCATAAAGTTTTCTTACGGAAGAACTTTACTATTAAGTAAAAATTTTATTAGGACAATGGTCGTCCCTTTGTATAATTTGGTTTTAGCCAAATTTAGCTCTCTTTCTCAGTTCAGGATAGCGTTGTCCAGCTCGATCATAGCAAAACGCAACAATTATTGAATTCTTATCATATGAATCGATTCAAATCAATCAATTTGCTTTTAAGTTCACAGCATAATTAACCGTTAATGAGATGAACAGAGGGGCAAATATCATTACACCTGCACACACAATTCAACATCGTTTCCAGAAAACTACACACCCATGTAGAATGAGATAATTAATGCCATAACACGAACCGAAAATTATTCATTACCTTCCATTTCTCTCTTTCATCAAAATACAGCCGAAAATTTACAGAGATGGCGAGTAATCAACACCCTCTTTATTCGAATAAATTTTAAGCTCAATGAAGGCTGTACACCTGTTTTTAGATGTGCCTGTGTTTAGAGGAAGTCCAGTTCAATTCAGTTCAATTCAGTTCAGTTCAGTTCAGTTCAGTTCAGCACAACATCACCACCATCAGTAACACCATCAACAGGCATTAATAAAACCTGAAAAGCATATTTGAAGAAGCGGCAGTGGCAGTGGGGAAGTTTCCTATAAAAAAAAGTGAATGTAAATACCAGCTACACTCAAACAATAAGCACCCGCATCATAACAGAAACGTACTAGCGTTGGTTGGTATGTAGATGTGAATGTTGTTGGTTTGGTGGTGGTGCTGCATTGAAGCCTAAAACAATGAGCAATTCATTTATAACCTCTGACAAATAATGCATCAAAAAATTTTGTAGTCGTTCTACATTTTTTTTCCGTTTACCTCCCAACCAATCAACATGCATGTGCATACAAGCGGGGCAGGCATTCTCATGCAAAGAAGGATATTTCCGTTAATATAGTTCACGAGCTAGTCAAAAATGCGTATGAAACCGAAGCAACACCGAAAACAAGAAAAACTGTATTCCATCGCATATGTGGATAATTATACGTTCACACTGTATAATTACTATTGCATGTTCATGGTGCCTAATAAGTACGTAGCAGTTTGAAATTTATTTCGTTTTTAATGTGTAGATATGTGCGTGCGTGTACGTATAGGTGTGTTTGTGAATTATAACGGTGCCACGCATTGATTGTGTTTACTTTTATTATTATTTTAGTGCCTTTAACGCACTGGCTTGTTAGAATTGCAATTAAGTTCATTCGTCGTCCCTTATGGGCGTCCCTACACTCGGTGGGATAAGTATATAAGATTTTGATGTTATTGTGTTATTCAAGGAAATTACTGTAATAACATTTTATAATAAAGTTTTGGAAAAACTTGAAAAATACCAAAAATCGAACGCTGCAATCGTTTGCCAGCCAAAGCCTTAAGTTTGTGTGCATGTTTGTAACTCTTCAATCACAAATGCCACACTCACCTACACTGACACCGCCCAATTCGAAATCAAAACCTGATCCGACGTAACCATGTCCATCTATCTGTCCATGTTAAAATTCAAAGGGTTTTTTTTTTAGATGTTTCAATGAAATAAGGTTTATTGATCCAAAGAAAATGATCTAATTGGAAAAATCTTGGCTTCCGCCTTTCCAAGATCAAATTTACTGAAGAACTGATGCGTCTTGTTCCACTAAAGCGACGAAAGTTATGTTACGTTATGTTATGTCCTTATTGAAAAGCCATTTTAAAATGCACACAATATAACATCTTGAACTGTGGGTTGAACATTAAACACAGAACATTATCTTAAAGATTTCATCATATTTATTTATTTATTATGTTGTTTGTTGTTTTGCTCTGTTGTGACCCCTATAAATACCACAAACTGTGCTCCGGTGTGTGCGTCGTTTTAAGTGCAATACCCAAACAAGCCATCAACTGAGATTTCCCTTTATTGCACACGCTGTCTATGTGCCAGTCGTGATAAACCGAAAATTGTGACAAATTCAATTGTGTAAGGCAACAGCTGCTGCTACTGCTACGTTGTGATGCGGCGTTAAATGGTCAAACGGATTGCAGCTATTCGAGGGTAATAAGATGTAATGTGACTGTGTCTGTGTCTATGGATATGCAGCTGTCGGCCTCCTCCACCACATTTGTAATGAAAGCTTGTGTGTGTGCGTGATGATGATGAAGAATTTCAACGCTTTTCAATGATCTGATGATGATGATGAATTCATCTAAGCAGCATATGTTCCCTTTACAAACACACACCCACACACACACGTACACAATATGTGTAATAGTAGTTACGGCGTCAACATCTTCTGCTGGTTATGTATTAGTTAGGGTTTTATCGGTTTGCCAATAAAAGGGATTTCATTAGGTAACCAAGGCGGTAAGCAATCCAGAGAGAGAGGGATATACAAACCGCAGCTGAAAGTCTTAAGCATCTTATTGAAAGAGAAAATAACTATAAAGTATGTATACAAGCTTATATATACACACACACTCACAACACTACCCATTAAAAGAATTTTAACAGAAAAATATTTCTTTTTTCTTCTTCTTCTTCTTCTTTAGTATACTTTACTTTAGTTGTCCACCAATCGATGTATGTTTGTTATCCAGGTCAATATGAGTTGATGCCATTGATACGGCTCTGGCTACTGTTGCTTGTGCTTCTGGGCTTTTTTACTATTATTGTCATTTGCTACATAGCTTAGCAGTACATGAGTACAATCTTAACACAAACACTCACATCTACGTAATTCCTTTGTGGTTCAATTGAGAATTGATAAAGTCGAATTGGTTTTCTTATTACACAACTACCGCCACGATTACAAATGATTGTTATTGTTGGTGCTGCTGGTTTTTATACCCTGCACATTATTCGGGAGAGCATCAAATCATTCTATTTAGTTACCACTGAAATTAAAACACCATAATATATATTCGTGAATAATATTTACAAAATCTAAGTGGATTTATAAATATCTGTCCGTGTGTCCTGGGTCGTTGCTTTGTGGAAATGCGTTTTTATTTGAATACTAGGATCATACAAAAATTCTCACTTTTGTACTAAAGTACTAAAAAGCCTTTCAATTGTTCAAATTTGCTATTAAATAATTAATTTGATATTTTTAAAATGGTTGTTAAGAATTTATTGTGTTAAATTTTATACTGTTAATTAAAATTTAAGTATTTAAGTATTTTTGTATTTTATTTTTTATCCTTTTTAACTTTCTTGTGGTTGTTGTTGTTGCTGCTATTAATTATTATTATTATTTATTTATTTATTATTTAACTTATATATAAAACTTAGTCTATAAAATTATTAGTAATGGGACAAATGAAAAAATAAAATATTATTAATTAATAAAGTCACAATTAAATTTAAAACTTTAATAATTTTTGGGTGTTTTTCCTTTTTCGTTTATTATCCAAAAATCATACAATTTTTTTTTTAATATAAATATTTCATATAAGTTGCCCCATGATTGCTTAACTTGGAGTTTATTAAAATAATTTGTCTTCTTTAATTATTCTATTTATATGATGTTTTGCTGTTGTTGTTCTTACTTTTTTTTCTCCCTCATTAAAAGTGTTGCTGTTGTCATGAACTACATAGAGCAGGCATTAGTATCAACAAGATCCGTTTACTTAAAGTCTCTCATATTTTCTTTTTCCGTCTCTCTTTCTATCTCTCTCGTCTATATTTACGACATTGCTCCAGGGACAACTATTACTGTTACGGAATATAATACAACTACAACTACAACTAAGCCAAGCAAACAATGACATAATGACAAGCGTAGAAGAATTTAAGCGATAAATAATTAATTGATTTGAGCGATAGAGGAAATAGAAAGAAAGAGAGGGAAAGAGTGTGAGAAATAAAATATCAGAAGTGCAACCACAAGAAAAACAAAAACAAAAGCAGAAACGATACATATTTACTTTACCGGGTTACTTTTCCTACACAAGTGATAAATGAGGACATGTTGCTTCATTGAGTTTATGTTGTTGTAAATGTATTGTTGTTGTGGTAACATATTATCTTGTTACGTTTGTTTGCTTTCTTTTTAGTGAACAGAAAAGTGAAAACATATACAAAAAAATAATGCCAACAATAATACTAACAACAACAATAACATATGTTACAAGACAACCGAACGCCTTTAGCTGTATCTTGGAAAATTGTTAATTTAAGTGACACACAACGTGGGAATACAACTTGTTCTTATGTAACAAACATAGTACAGTGCGTGTGTGTGTATGTGTGTAGTTGTATAGGTTACAAATTTTAGCTCTGAGTAGGTTTTATAGCCCAACACATACACACAACACAGCACAACACAATCAATCTATTATGTTCAAAGAAAGAGACGGAAAGAGTCGAAACATGTCGAGACTTCATTTAATTATTTAAAAAAATTGTATTATGTGGTTCTTTAGTGCTTGTGCTGTCGTTGTAACATGCCAAATGCTTGCCATGACGAATGAATTAATTATGCGGAACGTATTGTAAATTTATATAAATTAACGTAAGAAGTTAACTTTGTTAAGGCTGGAAGATCTAAATAGTTACCAATTAGTATTTTATAAGAAAATTTAACATATACAAGCATATATGTATACGTACGTGTAATACTAACTAGGATGACGCACATACATAGCGTCCAGGATAATAACTTTTTTAATAATATCAAAAAATTTACGACCATGAGAGACAGCTACCAACAGTTGGACATACGAACACCCAGACGGATATGTCTAGATAGTCAGATTTTGATGCTGATCCAAGTCATTTTATCAACACAACAATTTAAATATTTTATAGTTTACAATATTATATATTTTCATAATTAAATAGTTCACATGAGATGGGGGAATACTAAGTTTGTTTTTTCATTTGCAGCACCCAGAAGGAAGCCTCAGAGACCTTGAAAAGCATATATATTTTGAATCTCTCTTGAATAGTGATCTAGCAATGTTTTGATAAAATGATTTATAAACCCACCGACATATGATGATGGATATAAAAATAATTGAATACATTTTTTAATTTATTTACACCTTTTCAAACTCCATTTTAAATTTGTTAAAAATTTAAATTCCATACAACAACAACAACATTATGTTTACCTTTCCTCTGACAGACTACTGTGGGGGAGTAATGCCACAAATACCTACTTAGCCATACAAGTGATAATGAAAGCCTCACATATACACAAACGAACGTATAACAATGGAGATGAGAAAGTAAGGCTTGTTAAGAATTGAAATAGGATTAGAGAACGTTAAATGCAAAAAAAAAAAAACAACAAAAACAAAACAACTAAATAAATGAATGAAAGGAATAACAATAGGAGAAAAAAAATTCCATCCAAACAAAAAGCATAAAAACACACATACTCACATAAGTAAGAGAACACGAAAGGGGTAATTGTCACACACTTGTGCATATACTTACACCGACGCATGCCAAGCAAGTAAAGCATAACAGCACAGCAATGCGTGGTACTAGTAATAGTTGTTGTTATTGTTTTTTATTGTTGTTGATGGTGTTTGTATTGGTATAACATATAAACCAGGAAACATGCATGTTGACTGATGTGCGTGAAAGGATATAGAGAGAGGGGTAAGGAGCTCTCTGTTTTTTTCTCCCATTTTCTTTCACACTTGCATAATGCACTGGCATACCAACCAAACACATAAACGTTGCCACTTACTTTCTATTTAATGTTTCTAGTACACTTTGGAAATAATCTGCAAACTAGACGCCATCATATTTTTTTTCTACAGTATTATTAAGCTTTTATGTAACATGTGTGCATATATAATCACATTTATTATATATCATATGCATGTAAAAAGTGAGTGAGATAGAGAGAGAGGGAGAGACCGGGGGCAACCCTTATGCGAGTGTAAATGGCGTAAAATGCATGAAATTGTACCCAACTTGTATATTCTTCAGTTTAGGGATGGAGGTATGAAAAGTTTATCCTTTTTTAAGCAACGCCCGTTAGGTATTCCTTCCCGGGAATGGTTTGCATTAATATGCAATCTCCCAAGGTATAGGTATATATATATACATACATATATGTATGTGTGTATGTGTTTATCCGTACATCTGAATGTCTTTTGTTGAATGTCACAGTTGTCACAAACTTTATCACTAACGGTAATAAAGCTTCAATTCACTTAAATATATATAGTTAGGCAATGTACAAAAAGTGGGCGGGTAAGATCATGTCACGCCCACAATTGGGAAATCTATCTTTCAACCCAAAAAAAATGAGCTAAAAAATTTGAATCAAATACTCATAGCGCTTCCAATGACATGCCAAAGATTGGCGTAGAGTAATAAGAGACCCGCCTACAATTTATAAAAATTCCGTAAAGGTTCATAGAGCCTAATGAAATCCCCGCAACGCCCCTTGTTTATATATAGAAATGAAGGGTATTTAAGATTTGATCAAAACTAGTTTCTTGTTCCAAAAAAAAAAAAAATTCTTCTAAATCATCAGGCATTCACGATTTGGCCAAAACCAAGTCCAATTTTTTACGTTTTCGTTTCGTTATGTTGCCTTTAATTTAACACAACACAACACAATACAAAACTAAACAAAAAGTAGTGGAAAAAGGCAGTACGAACAATGTTTCATGCTAAATTGCTTGCAATTATCCTATTTGCATATGCACAGTCTGGAGTGTGTACGAATGTGTGCTATGTACTTATGTATGTATGAGTTTCTCCGTTTGAACATATATACTATTGCAGCGGCTGTAGAAGGATAATAAAGACGATAATGATAATAGTGGTGGAGGTGGTGCTGTTGTTGTTAGTGTTAGTATTGGTGATGATGATCCACACGCTCCAACTCATTTATTTAATATTATACTAATTCTTATAATACGTCGACTCATTCACTTATGAAACAATGTGTCGTTGTGTGTACTTATTATTGTACTTGTTTATACTTTCTTGTTATTGTATTTGACTTTCTTTGTTTTTTTTTTTTTTTTTTTTTACAAAAGCATAAAAATGTCTTTTGTTTATTAATTATAACCCTAGCTGACTAACTACGTCACCACTGCCACCAACAGTCACATATTGTGCGATGATTACAACACATTACACAACTTGCTTATATATGATAACAATACATTGTTGCATGTTGTGCATACACTGCATTAAGTCAAAAGTTTAGAAATACAATTAAGTGCAACAAGAAAAGAGAACTATGGAATTTTTTTCTATAAAGAAGATAACTTTTTGTTACTCATACGCCCTGGTTACCTAGTATTATATAGAAAGAATTCGTTTCTTTTATAAAAATAAAAAGTAATAATTTCACAATAAAAAATATAACCAAAATATGATATAAAAAATACGAATTTGTTTAATATATAAACTAAACAAACAAATCCTTTAACGTTTAAAGAATTATTTTTTATATCATTCAATAATTGGTTTTATGGTAATGAATTAAGAACACATTTTTGTTATACCTTTCAATTTTGTACACATAACGTATGTATGTTTCCCGTAAGGGCGAAAAATTGAACAAATACTGGGAAATTTCTAATCTCACCATCTGTTCAACAGGAGGTGAATTGTGCACTATAAGTTTATGTATGAATAATTCTAGTTTTAAACAAGTAAAGAAACGAAATTAAGCTTAAACCAATTCTTAAATACCATCCACATCTACAACAGTGAGCGTGGCAGGTAACGCTCTCTAATAGTGCATGTTTTATGTGTGAGCTTCCAAGTCGAGTTTGAGGAGGAGTATGGTTTTTTCGAAATTTTAAGCGCGTCTGTTATTCGACCATGCCCGTTTTTGGCACATTAATGGATGAGATAACTACACATATGTGTACCAAATTTTACCTTAATACCTTCATTTTTGTACCAGATATATAAATTTTTGTAGATTGTTTTTTCTTAGTGCTGATAAGGATGTGTGTACTTTGTAATATTTCTTTGCTCCTTTCAACTCCTTATACCCCCTTCATTATGTAGAAGGAAAGGAAGCAATATTTCTAGATTCATTGAAATGAAAAAAAGTATTTTAATGTTTATAAAGCACAGATGGAAAATCGAGCTGATATATCTAAAAATTTCCCAAATCTTACCATTGAAAACAATGTACAATTTCTACTATTAAAGAACATATAAAATTTCACCAATTTCACCACTGTACACTTCACAGTGATGTTAAGAAGAAATTTTTACCAATTTTTAAGAACTGAAGAATTTGTTTCACCATTTCATAGAGTGAAGCAATATGGAGACCGCCTCTTTCAAATATTGTTCGTGAAATAGAGAACTGAGGCAGAGTGTAATAGTTGTGAGAATTTGTTGAAACCGAATAATAGAGAAGCAGAATTGTTCGTATTTTCTTGTTTCAAATGTTGGATTCAGCGCTTTACCAGCAATCGATTTTAATAAACAGTTCCCAACAACGAGAATGTAAAAATTTAAACTGAAAGGTGAATTTATTGAATAACTAGAGAGATCAACATACTGACAGTTTATAGTGAGCAGTGTAAACGAATATTATCCTTTAGTATACAATGAGATGACATTTAGGGAACTTAAAAAAAAAACACACAAGAAGCAGGGAGAGACTCCATATTTCTCTTTTATACAAATACGAAGCATATCCTGCTCACATTGTGTTGAGTATAGAACGCATATAAAAGCAGCAGCAGCAGTAACAGCTACGCTAACTTTCACAAATAGGATCCCGCTCTATTGAGAGCAAGAATATAAAAACGAACTTGTATGTGTAATTATTCCATACTACTACTATTTGATTTTTATATCCTCTACACAGAGCCTGCTGGTCGTCTGCTCTGCATGCCTTAGCGTTCACTTCTCTACGAGTAGTATGGTTGCTTTGGCTTAGTATTTGCTGTAGCGTACACATAACCAAAAGACCCAGCATTCCTCGTTTTTAATGTGCACAAAATGCTGCCCGTTGCACACAGCAGTGTACAACAATTCACAGAAAAAGCATTTTTATATGATTTGCCAGCTAATGCGTGACTTTTCAGTAAGAAAAGCGTCTCCTAACCGTTTAGTAACGTACGCTTTGCGTAAACTCTCTGACATTGATATATTTTTCCAAAACATAACAATTCTTATTATTATTATTGTCGCTGTGTGAAGGAGATACTTGTTCGTTTTTTCGTGTTTTTTGTGTTACCAACGTTCTTTGTTTCGATTGCATATCATTTCGCTGGCACAGATTGCTTTGTTTCTAAATAAACAATATTTAGAACAACGTTGAGAAGTGTGCACAGTAGACGTTGAAATGAAATATTAAAATTTGTAAAAATTAATAAACATTCGTTAAATGTGTAAAAAGAAAAAAATACTAAGTAATAAAAACAAAAAACATTTTCAGCGGCTCATCTAGTCAAAGTGGTGATTTGTTGTGTTTTGTGTAAATGGTAAAAAAAAAAAAATGAAAGCTTGGAATTTGATTTAAACAAGTTTTGTTTTTTAAATGAATGCAAATTTTTTTCATTAACAAAAAGTTTCTTTTTGTCATTTTTAGTAAAGTTGTTATTATTATAAATTTAATCATAACGTCGCTTTAAGCCCAATCCCCTCTTAATACACAAATATACCACATTGTCAACTAGATGCAACACCCAGAAGAAAGCATTCAAGACTCTACAGAAAGTATAAATATTCTAAATAAATATCGAATATTGATTTCATTTTCTCATGTCTGGGTGTCCATCTTTGGTAAACTTTCTCCTGATTGTAAAAATTGAATCATTGACTTTAAACTTGGCAAAAAGTATTATTATTTCTTGTTGGCAGATATTGAAAATAGGCAAAATCAGTCAAAAGACACGCCCCTAATAAACAAAGAGAAATAAATTATTTTTTAAGAGGGGAGGCAAAGCTTCAATAGATTATGCCCATAATTAAAAAGTGCAATTTTATTTTAAGGAACAAGGTGGTGGGTATTCAATATTCGACCAAAAAAATTTATAAATTTTTAACCCTCAGAAAACTATTAAATACTAAAAATATTTTCTATTTTGTTTACCTAAATATATGCAGGCTTACTTTGAGAAATTTAATATATATAACGCCCTCTCTATTTCCTACATCACTAAACATAAAAGATATATTTATACTTTACTTAAACTGAAACTCACCTTCGAATTAAAATCTTATTGTAAATCGTAATCTGAATCGATACAATTACGCCAGTCTATTAATGTATATATGTCAGCATTTTTTATATTTCGACGTACTTTTAAAAAAATTAGATAAATTGCACCTTTCCCTATACAATACACTACTGAGAAAATTATTTTTATATGAAGAAATTCTTTAAGCTTTGTTGACCAAGGTTTTTTCTAACAAAATCATGTGACTTATAGTTATTTAGTTTAATAATTGACGGTACAAAATTTAAACCCGAAAGAACTATTTTTGGTACTACTTCCCCTATATCGTTGATTGCAAAATTTTTCCAAAATAAATATATTTTCAATGAAATTCTCTAGAAAGCGTCTTAGAGATTATAGTTTTGCTTCACGTAACATCATTTTTGAAACCTGCTTCCATGTAATGAACTATATTGGAAGAAATTTTTATATAACAGATATTTCTTATGTTTCTTATTCAAAGAAAGAAATGAAAACTTAGCCGTTTGAATCGGATTCTACCGTTTTTGTAACCACTTCTTAAATAAGTTGACCCTTCATTTAGCAAAAAATCGTAATTTTGAACATTTTTTTCTTAAAACTAGGCAGATGTTTAGCCTCATGATCAGGTATTTTAAGCATAAACTTTAACTAATCTATTTTAGAAAGTTTTTTCTTATAAAATGTTTTCCAAATTGATCCATTACATCGCAAAAATTGTTATTTTTTAATAAAAATTTTTCAATATTTCCGGACGTGATTCGTGATCCAAAAAGAAAGAAAAAAGTTATATAAATATAGGTCCGGAAGTAAGCTAAATGTTAATTTTCTATTTGGAATCATAACGAACAACTTTTAGAGTCTACATCTTTGTTTTATACAGAAATGGTTCCCAGAGCAATTAGTATTGATAAAATTATAGGTAAATTTGCACTCTTTGAAAAGCTGAAAGAAAGTTCCGTAGGGTGGACTTGAAATGTTTTTGAAGTGTCGCATATATATATATGTCTTTATAAGATCAAAATTCATACTTCATACTTTTATACTTTCATACATAACACTTCTTCTATTGAAAATGAAAAAAAAAGACAACAATACCAAGTTTCCACCGAGACGGACTAGTTTAAGAATCTCCACTCTGTCTCCCTTCCCTAAAATGGCTTTATTTCAACATCACTTAAAAAAAGTGTTAATAACTCCAAGGAAAAAATTTTGTTTAGCACTAACATCGAGTTTGATATAATTATGTCCGTCCGTAAATCTAAACTCAATACTATTATATTTCTAACGATCTTAAAAACTCAAATATTAAAATTAAATGTATGTACAAAGATTCGAAGATCGAATTTTAACTCGATTCACTAAATTTGGTATCATAACAAACGTAATAGAATACCATTACAATCGATAATACAGAATGCGGATCGTTAAAGCAGTTGCTACGTGTAAACAAATATTTCGTATTATAACTGTTCTCAACGAATCGAATTGCATGCAAGGTATTTCATTTTTCATCCGCAATTAAACAACAACGGATTGAATATTTTTTGTAGATTCAGAAAAACCAAAGTACAATTTTATTGCAAATAAAATAAAGCAAAGTAAATAAATGTTTAATTTGTTTTATTTTTATATTTTATTTACATAAAATTTTGTATAATTTTATCTCTTATTGCGTTTGCTTGTCTTGTAAATTTTGGAGATCTGTTTACACTTTTTCCTTTTGTTTAAAAATTAAAAAACACAACTTCTTATGTATGAGAAACACTTTTTCTTTCTCTTTTTCTGACTACAACTGTAAATGAGAGCAAATTATAAACAAAGATAATGCAGTGTACTCGAACGAATGTTATGATACCATTTTCAACGAATGCGAAGCGAATGCGTACGACACTCATTTGATCCGCACGAATGTCATGATAAGGGCGTTAGTTTTTAAATTGCCTGAAAGCAATTAGATGCCATGCCCAAAAGCTTTGCCAATTTCTTAAAATCATATATAAAATTTTTTGTTAAAAACTTGTATAATTTTAATTAATCTCAACGACGCCCAGCTATTATATCGAACTTTAAAAAATTTTGAAAAAAATTTCTTCATCAAAAAGTTTCGAAAAACATTCTCAAACCATTTTAAATTTAAAAGAATCTTAAATATTTAATTTTTTGGTTACAAAATATTTTTTGAACCTTTTAAAAGAATAACGAAGCTATTCAAATAGTAAGATAGAAAGACAGATAGACAAAGCTGAAAAAAGGAGAAAGTCTAGAAAAAAGAAAAATAACACGCAAACAGCTGCAACAACAAATCGTTGGCTGCTATTTTCAAGAGTGCTGTTGTGTTTTACTTTGTGTCTCTTCAAACATATATTTATGTGTATGTATGGTAAGTGTGTGTGCGTGTCTGACAAATTTGTTAAAAAAATTTCTAATGTTTTTTTTGCTCTATCACACTCACCCTCTCCCGTTACACTTATGAGTGAAAGAAATAAAGTGCCAGCATGTTTTGTCTGCAAATGTTTCTTTGCTTCACAATGGCAGACAGTCAGACAGACGGACAAGCAGTTAGGCACAGTTTGTTGTTTGTTATTGTTTTTAGGTGATGTTGTTATGTTTTAACTTGAGTTTTATTGTTTTTGTAAACAATTGCATGTGTTGATGTTTTTGTTGTTGTTGAGTTTTTTATTTTATTTATATCTCTACTGGAAAGTTTTTTGCGGCTGTTAAGCTGCATGTTTGCAATTGTGTTATTTTCCTTTGTTGAGAAAGTTTTCCTTTTTGGACCAGCGTACCATTTGTAGGAATTGTAAAAATTCACGCCAAACACAATTGTCAACAACAAACAAACGAGACGATACAAAAAAATCAATTGTTGGGCTAAGATTTTTACCAGTCAACCTAACATTTCAATGACGATGGCTTGTCTGGCTAACTATGAGAAAACTACGATAAAAACAAGCTGTTGTTTTAAATTCAGCATTTTACAATTCTTTTACATTTTTAATATAAAATAATTGTTTAAAAAAAATCTACAACAACAACAACAACAATTGAAAGGAAAAGTAAAAGTCAACCAAAAATGCTTAGCAATGCAATGCCTTTATAAAACACTTATATATGTATATATATATATACTATGATATCATGGTATGGCCAACTTCTTCTTATTGTTGTTGTTATCGATGTTGTTGTTGTTGTTCAAGTATAACATTTGTGAATTTCCGGTTGAACAACTTTTTAAGTGCATAAAAGAAAGTAGACGGAAAAACAAGACCAACAACAACAGCCAAAAAAGCGATACATTAACACAAACAAACATTTACATATAAAAGTACATTTATTGTACTCGTATATAAAACACTACAGCCACCTACTACACCAGATTTGCTACAAAATGTAAAAAACAAAGTAATGTTCACTTTTGGTGTAACAAAGTTCTTTTAGGCTTACAGCAAATCTTTAATACCCTTCACATTTGTATGTAACCCTGGAGGCGTGGCATGTATATATAAAAACCTGTCCTCCGTTAACGATTAATAAACTCATTATATATCAACATAAAAAATTACTTTTATACCAATAAAATATTTTGGTAAGTTGTGGGCGTGTCTATATTTTGATACCGCCTATTTTTAGTGTATCAGCTTTATACCTCAATTTTTATAATTGCGATAATAATAACAACAACAAAAGCAATATATTCAGACGGACATGACTAATTCGTCTTGAATTTTTTATATCTTATGCCATCTTTTTCTAGGTATGGTAAATGAAATGACATGCTTAGTATACTTTTCATTATGTAGGGTATACAAAAAAAATTGCAAAATGCTACAAATGGTCCAGCCCGATCACACATTACTACCTTTACTTGTTTCATTATACCAAACATTTCAGT
The DNA here is from genome assembly GCA_949710015.1 of Crataerina pallida. Taxonomy (NCBI): domain Eukaryota; kingdom Metazoa; phylum Arthropoda; class Insecta; order Diptera; family Hippoboscidae; genus Crataerina; species Crataerina pallida. Next base: position 7,075,985 of record OX453290.1, read on the forward strand.
CAACTTAGTCCGTATGTAACATTTTAAGTGTAAACGGAGAGAGAGAGAGATGGAAAGAGAGAAATGGCATCTAAAAAACATAGGAACAAGCGCAACCGTTTGAATCGTGTTTTGGTAGCATCTGTTGCAGATAAGCAGACATGAAAAATAAAGAAATGGAAAGACAGACAGACAGACAGACAGTTACAAACGCATATTTTGATTTGCAAATAAGAAAAAGTGAAACTTTTCTTGACACCTTCTCTCTCCCTCCCTTTTTACAAGGCTGGATTGCTCTTGTGTGATACATAAATACATATTTAAGTACATATGTTGCAAAAACAAAAGGAGAAGTTAAGAAAATTTCACTTGCCACTTTTCTTGCCATTATAGCTACTAAACAAAGGCAACGACCGTTTCGAAACACGAAAGAAAGTTTAGCGTCAATGAAAAACAAAACAAGCAAATAAAAATAGCAGTAAATCAATTACAAAACATACCTTAAACATATATAAAAAATAAATAAATAAATGAATGTCTGATAGAAAACTAAACAGACTTATGCCAAAAGTTTCTACACATCAGAAAAACAGCCATAACAAAAATATTCCTAAAAACACATACCTATACACGAACATTTTACATATAAAAATTAAAAGTACCTGTACTTGCCTCTTGTGTACATACCATTAAGATATAAACATAATTTGTAGAAAAAGTGAAAAATTATTTAAGAAAAAAGAAAAAAGAAAAAAAACGCAAAACATCTATTAACAAATATTTTTAAGTGTTGTGTGAAAACAATTCGTAATTCGCCGAAATTATGCTGGCCATGTCAACACTCATGATGCCAGCACCTACTATAGCAGTGGGGGCACCCGCACAGTTAACAATGGCTGCTCCGCACAAGCCACCAGAAACTAAACTTTTAGCCATACATCCGGTAGCTGCTGCTGCTGCTGCTGCAGCCTCACATCAACACTCTACACATATACAATATAATGGCCAACAACAACAGCAACAACAGCAGCCATTATTGTCAACACATCAACAACAAAATCCTACATATCATCAGCAACAGCAGCAACTCTCCACTCAACAACAACAACAACAACAGCAAAATAAGCCAGGTAAGTGATTAGAATTCATTACTAAGCATAGTCTGTGTACCTCCGAATTAGAGGTTCACATGAAGCACTTCTCCAACTTTATCCCAATGAATAGCAATAAAGAACATTTTTACATTACGATACATTGCAGCACAGCACAGCAAGTGCTATATGTTGAGTGTTAGAAGCAGGGAATGATGAAAATTATTCTCTTGTTTTTTATTTTATAATATTAACATTTACATATCAAGACAATTAAATTGTTTGGTATACGTCGAAAGTTTTACATGAATTCAGTAAACACTAAAAGCAAATTGTAATTAAATTAAATGTATGTATTATTTGGGGAAAAATTTAATATTATTATCGACAAGCAAAAGTATTTTACATATTTGGAGTACATTTTGCTTCAATTCGATGAAATGTTTTAGACATAATGAAAATTTTTGTATTTATTTTATATTATTATCTACTCGGAGAAGATTTCAAGTTTGAAGATTTGTGTTAAAATCAGATCGAAGTAACTAAACTAAATTTCAATGCAATAATCGATAGGAAGGATCATAACTCAGTGCGGAGTGTTGTTCAAGTTATTTGCTCAAAGCTAAATTAATTTCGAAGTAGAATAATTTAAATTTACATAGATATGTGAAAAAGACTGCTTCGCTTTAAAAAGTGTAGGTTCGAACTAACTTCGGAGTGATCTTAAATTTAATTTGGAATATCTAAAGTAATTTTAAAACACAAGCGGAGTTAAACAATTGTTTTCGGAATAAATGCGGGTGAATTGGAAGCAAAATTTTCATCAAGTGTAAGTCAAAAAACTAATTTCGGAGTAAATTTGCCATAAATGTTACCAAACAGAGGCCTTTTGCCTGTTCTGTGTGGATTTGAACTATTTTCGGGCTTATGTTAATAATAACTAAGAAAATAATTTTAAAAATTTTGCAGTAGATTTGTAATCATTTTTGCTAAATCGAATAAAATTGAATTCGAAGCAAAGTTTTATTTGAAATATAAGTTATTGAAGTAAATTCGGAGCAAACTTACTTGATTTATTGAGAGTAATTAAACTAATTTCGGATAAAAAATGCAATAAATTTTATTGAACGGGCATGTGAGCTATTTTAATAAATATTCAGAATAAAAAGGACTTGAATTAATTTCAGAGCATATTTCAAATACAAGTTGATTATATATGCCACAGTATATATAACACGCCCATATATATCTTGCTTAAATCTAACAACGATGAACAACTCCTCTTTCCCCAAACTTACTTTCTTACAGCATACACATATAACAAAAACAACAAAAACAAAAAAAAAATTTTATAAAAAAAACCAAATAAACAATGCATGGATTTTTTCTACAGCATATATACAAAGCATACAATTTTACATACAAATGTAATTTGTAAAATTCTCTCCAAGGATTTGTCATTCTAGGTATTTTTAAATATTTCCCATAAAAAAATCACATACATTTTATTTTTATTATTATTGTACACTTTTTGCCATATATTTATATAAAATCACATAAAAAGAAATCATATATAAAACACGCTCTATTAGCTGAATTTTGAATTATTATTATACACACACACACACACACACACACACACAGAGACAGACACACATAGTTAAAGGGTATAAAATTTCATTGTAAACGTAGCACCACCCGTAACCTACTTTCATGTTATTTTTTTCTTTATCAACACGTTCGTAAATAATTAGAGAGTTTTTGCAAATATAACAACAACAATAACACAATGCCTATTAAATAGAATTCAAAGTTGGAGTTGTTGCTGTTATTATATTACATTCAAAAGGTTATTAAAACAGTTTTCTAAACGTTTACTCCTTCTTTTTATTCAAAGCTAAAAAAGCAAGTTATTTTTTTTCCTTTCATTCAAGTTAATAAATAAAAAAAATAAAAAAAAATCAATATAAAGCAAATTTATAAAATATACTCAATAACCATTTTCCAAAACATTAAACATTTTTTGGTTTTCATCAATACGCAATAATAACAACAATAACAACTACAACTACAACTATTGTGTTTGTTAAAAAAACCCAGAAAGGGAGAGAGAGCAAAAAAAAATACCATTTTTCCATAATAAATTTACTGAACAACAACAAAAATCGGATTTAAATTTAAATATAAATTGTTTGCCATTGTTGCGTTATAGGTTGTGTAGGCAAACACAAGCGTTGGTATTTTTCAGAAGTAAATCAGAATCCTTTTAATAATGTCCGTATGTCCGTATTTGAAACGATCGCATAACAAAACTCTCTCACATTCAAACTCAAACTAAAACTTGAAATCTGAAAATTTATAGTTATTATGTCGCTTCATGCATAAATAAGATGGGCGGTTCAAAAGTTTTTTTAATAAAGTATTTAGGGAAGGAGTTGTTCAATATTTTATTACGGCCGTCATTTTTGATTTAAAAAACATTGCATTTTATTGCTTGAATTTTACTCGTTAAACTTTTTGATTTGAGACCTATAGGGAAAATATTAGATATTTATAAAATATAGGCCCGGCCGCCATATTGAACGTTTTTATTTGACACCTATATTGAATAGTTTGTAAATAATAGTAATTTATAGCCGCCATTTTGGATTTAGCCTTATACTTATAACATTCTGCTTGACAAGCTCTTTCATTTGACACCCATATCATTTTGAAGAGGCCGCCGCAATGAGTGTACGACAATTTCGAATATAATAGGCTAAAGGAACATTTTCGATTGTTCGCCAGAGAACAAGTTTTTTTTATAAAAAGTGTTCTCAATTCATTATTTAAAAGAACGCTTATTGTTGTTGTTGTTGTTGTTGTAATTCATTCATAGAGAACAAATAATCAACTTTGCAATCGCTTTTGTTCAGTTTTTTCTCTTCTCTTTCTTTTACATTGTTACAATGGTGCAGCATAGGAAAGTAATTGTTATAATTAATTAGGAAAAAATGTTTCCATTCTTTGTTTTTTATATATTTTATGGGTTTTGCTTCCTCTGTTGCCTCCACCTACGATTTGCATTTAAAGCGAAACTAAATAAACTATAAATTGGAACCACTACTGAATTTGTGCTTTTAAGTTTTAGAACCATTTTGCGTCATAATTACTTTGTTTTTAATATAATTATTAAATCCTTTACTGTCTGTAAACAAAACCTCAAACCGAAATCTTGCCAAAAAAAGAAACGAGAAGAAAGTTAAAAAAGTCAATTAATTTTCTGTCATGTCAGAAACACAATTTATTTCTATTTAAATATCGATTACATTTCAAAAACGGCTTTATACCTCCACCCTTCCCTCTATCTCTCTTCTCACACCCTCACCTTGTACAAAGCATAAAGATATTCAGGCAGATATCCTGTGGTTGTAGTTGTGTTTGGCAGTGAGAAAGGAAATTAAGAAATTCATTTTCAATTTGAACCCATTTGAATCTGATTACAAACAAATTACAGGCATTTAATTGAAGCTTATAAACAAACATATAAACACACACACCCACAGATGCATAAACAATAGCATTTGTAGTAATATAAAATGAGCATTCCAGAGTATATATATATGTGTGTTTGTGTGTGTGTATGTATAGAATCAAAGTCTTTATACTTTCAGCCAGAGCACAAAAGTTTAAGCTTACGGCTTATAATTTAAGATGAAATTTACAACAACAACAACAACAAACAACTAGGAAACTTAAGGAAACTTAAATGTCACAAAAACTAAAATTTACAAAATCAACGGATCTACCAGATAATTTTATGCTTTTCCCACACCATGAATAAAATATTGGAAATAATTTGCTTGATTACATGAAATACATTGAATTTAGATTCTCATTCCGAATCAATCCTTTGCTATTTAGACCACATTAATACAAAGTACTCTTAGATTGTGCCTAAATTTTGGATGAAGTCGCATCTTGAATACTATGTGGACTAAAAGTAGGCGCAGCATGTGCACAATAGCTTTCCCTTATAAGGATTATTTAAGTAGATCTTACATTTATTCATATTGGTAGAATTTTATCTGAAATACAGGGCGTGGCTGTGTCATTATATCATTAAATCAAATACTGTATTTAGTAAAATTTCAATTTTTAGCTATATTTTTATGGCTATAAAATATTTTGGTTTTTTTGTGGGCGTGGCCACCACCCATTTTCAACACATTGATTGTATAATAAAAGTGTACACTAACTGAAGCTTTTTTAAGCTATGAATTGTGGGCGTGGCATTTAAAAGAAACAAAAAGGGTTACGCCCCTAATTAAAGAGAAAAAGTTTTGCGAGCATAATAGGGTACAAAGGTACAATTTCTGTATATAGATTTATTACCCCACCAAAGCAAGGATGTTTTAATTCAATAAAGAGAAAAAACATTACCAACCACCGACATTTTATGATAAACAACAATAATAAATACTTTGTTTAAACTTTGTTTGTTTGTTTAATTAGAAAAGTACATTTAATTAAATGGTTGGCAAGTAACAAGTGAAAATATTCACACTTCAGAGAAAACACCAACACACCAACAATAACAACTTACAATAAAAAACTCGTGGCGATTTATCTGTTTCAGTCTTCATCAGTTATAATTGTGTAAATAAAACAATAAAACGAAATGTGGAAATTTTTTGCAAAAAACAACAAACAATACAACTCCACTAGAAGTTTTATTTTAAGCCACTTATCTAGGCCTTGATACTAGATATAATGGTGGCAGCGGCGGCGGCAACAACACGACCAAGTGAACAGCAAATAGAAACAAAAACGCAACAAATCATAAGCGAACATGATGCGATGCGATGCATAAATTCAAAGATGAGATGGGATGAGATGATGGTTTCCATAACAATAATAACTACCAACCGACTACTACCAGTAACCATAATAACACCAACAATATAAAAATGAGTTAATATTGTTGCAGTGCAAGAATTCTAAATAGTTAATGATGTGGGCTTCTGGTAATCATCGTAATGATGAGGTTTCTGTTAGGAAAAAAGAAGACAGAGAGATTAAAAGTTGTACACAAATACAAGCAAATAAATCACGAACATCATCATGCACAACCCCACTCTTTACTTCGTGCCTCCCTTTAGATTCCCTCCATACATATTATCAGAGTTTTATTGTTTTGTCTCAGAATCATAATTCTCTACAGTTTTATTGAACAAATTCTACAATTCTTTCGTGATGGGGATGATGGTTCTTTGTTTCCCCACCATACTATTCTGTTTACCATACATGTGTAGAATTGAGGTATTTTTCACTCTCACTGTACATTAAACTCAAAAAAAAAACCACAACACCAACAACGCATACACATATATTATTGTGTATTCCACATATATGGATAATAATGTAAATCTCTACCATTCTCTCTCTCTCTCTGTCTCTCTTCTCGACCATATAGAACAAATGGTCGATAAGTGTTGTTGGTTTCTCATCCTATTTTCATTCCATACCATTCATCTCTTTATGAGTCTTGTGTTACTTCATTAGTACAGAAAAAACCATGAAATGATAAAATAAAAGTGTGTGAAGAACAAAATTAGAAAGTTTATTTAATTTGAATCAACTTGTGAGTAAAGTTCATTAATTATATCATTTTCCTATAAGATGAAAGGCATGCTAAGTTTGTCAATCCCTTTGCAACACCTAGGAGAAGGCGTCAGAAATCCCCCGTGAACTAAATTTCAACTCAATCATGAGAGAGCCGGAGAAAAAAGAAAGAAAATAGAAAAGCTACAACAAGTTGACTCTTGATGATGGTTTTAGAGGTGTAGAAAGCTTTCTACTTGTAAATCTCCCAAAATACCAGAAACTCCTCTGAATTGTTTAAAAAAAAAATCATCATATAGAATAAATTGTCGATTGTACATATTACCTCATATATACTTTTCCCAGTAATCACATATTACATTGCTTTTTCTACAATTGAAGACGCATTCCCTCGCACAAGACATCTGCGTACGTCTGTGCATGAATATTTGTTAGACTCATCATTTTTTATGCGTATAAAATTCTTTACAATACGAAAAGTTAGCATCACACCAAAATTGATTAAACCATCAATATGCAATTACAGTTAAAAGAAAACAAATGATTTCATTCAGTTGCTCGCATTCTAATCGATAACTGTGTTACAGGATCTAAGGATTCGTGTATTCTTCTTTGATTCCCTATCACTCCTTTGATTGGTAATTCTGACCAAATTACAAACACGAAGTTTATTTTCTTTGATCTTTCATTTATATCGTTTTTTTGTTCTTTCTTGTATTCCCTTTTCTTTTACATTTTTATTTTTCAATTTCGTTTTACAGTGTTCAGTGCATACAGTGCATTCAATTAATGGCGGTTTTTTATAAGCACAGATTTTTTCTTTTTTTTTTTTTTGTGGTTTATTTATTTATTTTTTCGTTGTGTGCCCAAAGATATTAAAATTCTACAATGCAAAAACAACAACAACAACAACAACAACAACAACAACAACAACAAACAACAAACAACAAACAAATAATAATAATAAGAAACAGAAGAAGAAGAAGGAGAAGAAAACACCAGAATACATAAAGAAGAGGAGAAAAATTCACAACAAAATTGAATTCATTAAAAAAATTCCAGTTGACTCCTTCGCTCTGTTTTACTCTGTTCCGACTTGGTTATCTGTCGCTTGTTATTCGTATATACCCAAATATAGTGCATATAGCATTCGTAAAAATATATTTGAAATAATATATATATATTTTTTTTAATAAAGTAAAAATTTAACCAAAATTTAATTTAAAAAAAAATTCATCATTAAGTCATCAATCGATATAAATGTGTCTGTCTTTCTTAGATCTTTCTTAGATTTAATTGGACAGACTGACACCTTCAATACGATTTTATGGATATGTTTGAATTTTGAAATGTTTTTCTTCTTAGAATGAAGAAGAAGAAGAAAGTTCTAAAGAAATATTACATATGCCTTGTATACACGTTTATGTGTATATGTGCCTATATACCCATCTACATATACTGATTGTTTAGTGCTCCCCTTAGATATGCTGTTCAAAAAAAAAATCCATAAAAAGTATACAGACCATATGTTTGGGACCAAGTGGAGCATCAGTCTCACGCACATCGTATCAATGTTTGCATGCATATGATATGATATATATATCATTTATATATATATATATATGTGTTTATAAACACGCACACACAAACGTACATGCATGCCTATTTGCTACCATTATTCCAGCAAACATAAAAGGTATAAACAAGAAAAAGTGGGTTGTTTAAAGGTCTTTCAACTTTTCTCCCTCAGTATATGGAGACGTCGTCGCTTTATTATACCCTACACGTAAGACGCATGTATACTAAACATGTGCGATACATAAAAGTAAGCGTCAAAAGCTCTGCAAAGTATGTCACATACACATTTATTCATGATCAACTTTAAAAGAATGAGTCGATCTAAAAATGTCCGTCCGTGTGAATGATTGTTGTTGGCGCTCTTACGGTTGTAAATTATTAGAAACTGAGCTGAATTTTTTTACACAAATTTTTCGTTTTTAGTTTTACATAATTTACAAAAAAATGTATTTTGTGCAGAATCCGTCTAGTAAGATGTTACATAGTACATACACTATTAAAAGGCGTATTTTGACACGCCCATTTTTTGTATGTAAATGTGGAGGGTATTTAAATTTTGGCTTAAACCAAATTTAGTATTTTTTCCTTGTTTTTCTTTAATTTTTGTTTAGTTGCTGGCTGGCTAGATGGCTTTTCTGCTTTCTATTGCTTGTTAAGTTTCACAAATGTAAAACACTTGCGTGTGTATTTATGGATTCGCACGAACACCTCTCTTTCACTTGTACCGCACATGCCATAGGTAGGATAGAAGGAGTGAGAGAGATATATGTTCAAATTAAAAATCTACGACACCTATTCTTCTATGTTTTCTTTTGGCAGTTATATTGTAAAAGTTTTCATTTTGCGTACGGTTTCTCTTTTTTGAATGGCTTCTACGATGTTGTAGCCGTTCTTCGTCTTCTGAACCTTTTTCCCCCATCGACCAGTTATCAGTTTGCCTTCGCCTGTTTGTATTTTGATTTCTATTGTTGTTGTTGTTTAACTCTATACTTCTACTGAGAAAGATGACAAAATTCTATTTATTGTTGTTGTTGCTGCAGCTGCTAAAAATGTCATATATCATTTAACCATCCGACCATCTCCTCTCTCCATTAAATTTATATGATATACATACATTACGTTCTTCTTCTTCTTCTTTTGCTTCTTGTTCTCCCCTTTTTACAGTACACTTGGTATAAATAAACGGCTGCTTTACCTCAAAAAGAGAAACTCTACAACACTCTCTACCACTTTTGATGTGTTGAACTGTTCTTGTAGTATTTTCGCTTTTTATTTTATTTTAGAACTGTTGCTTGTCTGCCATCATGGTGAAGTTTAAGCAACAACTGCGAGCATTAAAACGCAGCCTACACCACCTACCCACACCTAACCGCACAAAATACATTTTGTATGTCTATGGAGAAGAAGGAGAAGAAGAAGAAGAAAAGTTCTCAATACACACATATACGCACATATGTACTTAGTAGAGGTGTTGTTAACACCTACAGTTAAGCAGCTTATATTCAGGCTGTTGCTTATCATCAACACAAACACTTTATTGGTAGCGCTATATAACACTATCTAACAGTTAGTGAAAGTATTATATAACCAAGAACAATAATACAAAAATAATAATTATAATAATAATAACAACAACAAAGGTGATGTTGTAGCTTAAAAGACGTTTTCTCTGTTTCTTCACCATCTTAAAAAGGTGTTGTTTTTGTTGTTGTTTTTGTTGTTATAAAATAAATGTGTTTCGTAGTTGTTGTAGTCCTTGATTACTTGAATTGTTTACTGTTAATAAGAAACTTTCAAAATGTAGAAGAACAGTAAGTAAGGCACAGCCAGAGGCATAGAGACAAAGACAGTGAGAGAGAAAGAGAGAGGAGAGTTTGTAATCATATGAATAAATAAGCATTTTATATAGTTTTCATACCCTACACATTATATAAGGGGGGGAGGACACTAAGTTTGTAATTACATTTGCAACACCCTGTATGAAGCATTGAAGACCCTACAATGTATGAATATAGCAGCATCGAAATTTGGTAAGAAATATGTATATTATTATATATTAATTTCATATGACATCAACTATTTATGTGTGGTAGCCTGCTTGAAAAGGAGTAAAGCTTTGACACAGCAAAGCCGTCACATGTCGTCTGTTGTAATTATGTTTCAATCAATTTTGGTATATTCTACTACGTACAACTTAAAACTGCTAAGTTACTATTTTTAGTTCTCTATATAAATTTTTACCATTTTTCATTCATGTCTGTACGTCTGTTCCACAGCAAACTCTTATTATTCTGTTTATTATGGCTTTGCGTTGTTAATGTGTTAACTTGTTATTGTTGTTGTTTATACTGCTGATTCCATTGTTTTATTCTAGCACTTGGTTATGTACAGTAGTTGTTGTTGTGCTTTTTTTATTTTGCCCGTACGCGTAAGCTGTTGTTTGTTTTAGAAATGACGATATTTTTGGGGGAAAAGTCTTGCTTTTCATTTCATTTTACTTATATGATATGTGTGTGTATAACAATAAAAATGTATAAGAAGATAAAAAACACACGCACACACACATACATTTATTTTTTACATATGTACTTAGTCTATAATATTGTTCTTAATGCATTCAAGCAAACTATTCCGCATACATAATGTTGTTGATTACAACAACAACAACAACAACAGCATACGTTTATAATAATGTTGAAATGCTATGGCTAGTTCTTCTGAAGAACTTAGAATTACACTGCATTGTATGTATGCATGCATGTGTTTCAAGGGTGTTTATACTTTACATTGCTTGACTAAATTTTAAACGACAAATCTTTGACGGTAACATACATACATATTCTTAGATTTTTCCTTTATATTCAAGCAGCATTTACTTTCTACGAAGCGTAACCAAGTGCTTCAGTGATGTGTTTATTTGTATACAACACTGCCACAAAACTCCGTGGAGTATAAAAAAAATTTAGAATATTTCCATTTACATATAGAATGTATGTATGTGTAACATTTGCATCAACACATTTTTAATAATAGAGAGTATTTGCTGTCTGCTGTGTTCTGCAGTTATTAAGTATAACAGAAAGATGTTTAAATAATTATGAATGTGTCACAGAAATGATTAAAATTAAATATTATGAATAACAATTACAGGAGTTTTAATGTAAAAGTTCGAAATGAATTTTATTGATCGAAAAAATTATATCGATCAAAAATAGACTTATACAGCAAAGATGATTAGAAGTAAAAAAAAATAAATTTATTGTATTTTAGTCAAAAATTGTATTATGGACAAGATTTTTATTGATTGAAAAAATCATATCGATCAATTGTAGATGTTTATAGCAAAGTTTATTAAAAGTAAAAATAATGTTTTTTAATGTTTATTAGTGAAGACTAACAATTTAAATGTTATAAAGATTTTTATTGATCGAAATTATTCAGTAAGTAAATCATTACTGGTGCACGCATATGCAAAATTGATGAATAAGGCAAAATTTTATAATGAATAAATATGTCTATTGGCCGATAAATAAGAGTTAGTATGAGCTCAGTATTGTGTTGAAAAAATTTTAAACCAATTAAATCCATATTTTGCACTACTAAGCTTATTTTTCAATGGACAGACGTAGAGACAAAATTACTTCAATACACATAACGTATATTTTATCCTTATGAGCGTCACTAGTTTTATAAAGTAAAAATTTCCGAAAAAAAATTAAAATAAAAGCCTATAAACAGCTTATAATAGCTTAATAGGTTTAATATTTAAAAACAGTAAAAATCTATAAAATGAAAACATTTTTACAAAAACAAAATTACATCGCAAAATGTACATATAAGGGAACACAGTCCGAAAGCCATTAGGTATAACTATGGCTCTAAGTGCATAAACTGAAAATTTTACTCACAGATAAAAATTTATTATATTTAAAAATGAAAGCCGAACCCAACTCACCAAACCAATTTAATAGTTATGGAGCACTGTTTTTAAAATCTACTACTAACAACAACAACAACAACAACAACAACTAAATAATAATTATAATGTAAAATAGAGTTTTAAGTAATAACCAGAATGCAAGTGAGCTTTACCACTTTACCATATGAGGACAGAGCCCAATAAGTGAAAATGTTGCAGTTGCTTAAGCCCAACCATTACACCTACCATCTGTATTATAAAATACAAACTCATACTATTTTAAACCAATTTAAATATTTATTTAAAAGTATCACGAAACCAAAGTCTTTGCTTAGCAAAGCAGCACTTCTTTGAAAAGTCAAGTTTCGCTTAAAAACGTACTTCCAAAAAAGTAGTCTATCAGGATGGAATGAAAGCAAGTAAAAAAATGAATTTGGCTTAGATCAAATCTTAAGTACCCTCCTCACCTGCACATACATATAAACAGTTGGTTTTGTACTACATCTCAACTAAGAAGTCGAATTCAACGGCCAAGCGGCCTCATATATATAAAAATGTATCGAGAAATTTTTGTGGCTATGAAAGATTTTTCCAATTGTGGGCGTGCCACTCTTTTGTGCCCAACTAAGAGTAAAACCTACGTACAGATACTAGAAATATTTGTACATGTGAAGGAGCCCCGCCCTGATACGGAGTACCAGTATAGGTGCTTCGTCCAAGGATCACGGGGCCAAAACAAAAATGCAAAAAGCATATTATATAAGATCCCCTGGATAATTCCAGGGATCAATAATCTACCTTTTAGCAAACATAATATCAATGGGGTACCAACCCATGGGCAATAGGCTGTCCAAAGTTGGGAGATCAAGTGATCGACAGTCCTACCAAAGACTAAGTTTGGTACCGCGGGGTAGTGGAGCCCCAAGAACTAAGGTTCTTGCCAGTACGTACTCTTGGGTAGGCCCCCTTGTGGGAGCTTCGCGGGGGCTGTAAAATCGCTGGTAGTGCATGGCAAAAAACCCTGTCACCAAGGGGTGAACTTACATAGCCTATGATGTAAGTTCTAAAGTTGGGACCTCCTTCGGGGGGGCGCAGGAACGCTCAAATCCCAAAACGTCTAATAGAGTCTCCACGGCGGGTATAGACGTAAAACACACACTTCATGTACATGTGAAGAAGCTTAATATCTCAAAATTTACAACCGTGGGCTTTACGCAATAGATGGACATACGGACGGATATATCTATATTGACAGATTTTGTGTATAGTAAATGGAACAATAAACTTAATGTACCTTCATCACTAATGTGAACGGTATAACAACAATAACAAGGTATCACAACATAACAACAACAACATTAAACAAATTTACTGTGGACCTCAAAAGTCGATTTGGTTTCGAATCACTGACCATATCTTCAATACAGCCGGGCGTACATTTATGCATATGCATTTACATCCACATATATGCAATTGTATAAGTTGTACGTGTTATTATATGAAAACCAAACGACATTAAAACATGTGACATGCCACTACAACAACATACTCGTATACGAGTAAACCATACTCAAATATTTCACCATTACGTAGCATACGAGTATCGATGAATTATTTCTCTCTAACAAATTTCTTTGACAGCAAACATTCCTCACAAGTACATTAAATGCATAAAAATCAGAATATACGGACGAGTGGGTGTCTGGGTTTGTGGAAGAAAGAAGAAATGTTTTAAAAAATAAGAAACGATTTACATATGAAGTAGAACATGAAAGGACGTGGATGTAAATTAACTTGTATTCACTTATTCGGTATATGATGATAACACTTAGCTTAAGGTGCAATGGCTTAATAAAACATTATAGGAATGACATAGCAGAACATAACGTAGCGTATAAATTATTGAATGTCTCTCTTTGGGAAAATGTTACAAACTTTATAATAAAGTAAAATGATTATAAAATAGTACTTTTATATATATGTATGTGTGTATAAGAGCATAAAAGACAATTTCGATTGAGGTTTTGTTCGGGCTAGTGTGGATTTTAAATTGAAATGCTATTAAATGTGAATGGAGTGAATTTAACAAAAAAAAAAAAAAAAAAAAAAGAAACAAAAAATCAGCAACAATAATAATAACAACAACAACAATAATAACAGCAGCAGCACCATAAAATAGAAACATTTACATTTGGTATTCATGAAATATGCATAAAATTTGAATGAAAAACACATGAACGGAGAAAAACATATAAAAACCAAAATAAGTTTCCTTTCTCTCTCTCTCTTTTCTTCACAAATCTCAATCTATACAATCTATTCTATATATATATATAGAAATGTATGTATAAATGTGAACACACACCCACACACCCTCGTTCCAATGCATACACATGTGTATAGAATATTTTTGATGAAAACTAAACAAAAGCTGAATAAGGATTTGTTATCCTTTTCTTTTTGTCCTGTCTTCTACTCTGTTGTGATATCCGTGTTATATCTCCATTTTGTTATTTCGATTTTGTTAGTTTACCGGAAGAATTTAGTGAAAGATATTTCCATGCACAATTTTAAAGGAATTTGAAACGGATATTAATTAAAATATTATGTGGACTATAATTGGAAGACTGTCGTCTCCAGCAAGTTAAGGCATTAGTCCTCTTTTAAATGTTAACTCTATACACAAATATTGTACATTTTAAGACATTTTAATTGTAATTTTTTACATCGCTAATGTCTTAACAAGGGACGGGCATGACTATATTGGTTCAGAATTTTTTTTATTTATTAAACATTTGCATACCTTGTACACTTTGTGATGTCTTTTCGTGTATTTGGCCATACGGAGTAACAAACTTAACATACCATCTAATTTGTAGGGTATAAAAAATCATAAAATTTTTATAATAAATAAAAAGTTAAAGTTTGATTTGAAATAAAATTAACATTTCAGCTAAAGTTTGAGAAAAAATAGAAATCTTTTCATCAGTTGTACAGTAAGGAGAGGACTGCCTTCCTACATAAATGCTCCACTTATTCTTTACTGCACATACAGTATAAACCATTTATAATCGTTTCTTACAACAGAATTTTATTGATAATAAAATTTACCTTCAGGTGTAATGAACAGTTGTAGTTGTACTGAAGATTTCTGCGGAGGTTGGTTTTGCTATAAAAATTCCTCTTTTTGCCTTTCAGCATTTTATACCAGTTTCACTGTTGATCATACATATTCATGTGAACCCGTTTATATTTATAATGACCATCGCTTCCCACCCAAAAAAAAAAAAAAACATTACGTGCTCTATTGATTCATGCAGTGAACCGCATAAAAGTTGCAATTCATATTCATAACCATAAGGGAATCTCGTTTTTTTGGTTGTTTTTTTCAAAAGCGAAAAAATATTCAAATTAAAAAAATATTTTGAAAAAATTATGCCGCTTGTAATAAACAATTCAAGTTAAAAATAAAAATAAGTCTTTGAAAATTTTGTATAGTTTTTAAAGAGTTTTTCAGCGAGAAAGGAAATTTTGTTCTTTTCCGCATAAGCGCCGTAATGCAACAGGATTTACAAGAAATTGCTAACAAAGCCGGATGGAAAAAAATTACTAAATATTTGAATAATAAATTTCTTTTCGTTTAAAGAAATTTTGTTGGTAAATCTTCCTTAAGACATTCAGATACATACACACATAAAGTGTAGTTTACTACGTTCAATCATTCGTACGTTCCTCTTAAAATATATGAGAGAGAGGGAGGCATAGAGAGGGGGCGAAATATGCAAAAAATTTGCATATACACTGAACAACAACAACAATAACAACAACGAATAAAATAAAATGAAAAATGTATGTACGCTGAAGTATTTCTCACACAGCAAATCTGCTCGTTCACAAGCAAAAGTTTTCAAATAGTTTGTAGTAACCGAAAAAAATGTGTAAATATAAGGATGAGTCAATGAATAGATGAATGAATGGTGGAGTGCATGTGTTGCTACATTCAACCATGTAACCATGCTACCATGCATGCATGGTAGCAGCTAAAAAAGGAAAAATTTGAACTCTTTCCCTACCAATGTAACGGTATTATGATGAGTTTGAATGTTATAGACGAAAAATAGTGATGTGAGTGATGCGGTAAGTTTGTGGCATGTGTTAGTTTTTCTAAGTAAGCAGCATGCCATCTTTAAGCTTAGACGTTTATGCTCAAATTCCATTCAAAATTGTATGTGTGTGTGTGTGTATAATGCATATATTATGACAAAGTCGTTACGTTTTCACCAAGTATAGTTGGGAGTCTTATAATTTTGTTTGGAAAGTCTGTTTTTGTATCCTCTACATAAGAGGGGGATGTACATAATATTCAATCCATTTGCCACACTCAGTAGGAGGCATTAGAGATCTTAAAAAATATATATATGTTCTAGATTAGCATAAAAATGTGTCTGTCTGAGAGTAATCTGGCGGTCGTAAATTTTCATAAAAATTAAATGAAATTTTGTACAAACACTTCGTTTTTACATGTAGATCATTAGCGGGAGAGAACCACGCCCACAATTGACAAAAAGTTCCCAAAAATTAATATAAGGAATTGAAATTTTTATAATTATACTTTACAATAATGTGCCAAAGATGGGCGTGGTCTATAAACAAACACGCCACAATGTATAGAAAACTTGCTTTAGCGTAAAACTCGACTTGCAAGTTGATACGTAATGGGTACACTTTGAAAGGACGTAACCAAGTACCTGCCATGCCCCTTGCTAGTATATCTAAGCCAAATTTATTTTACTTGTTTTATTTTTAAATATTTCCATTAAGATGTTAAATGAATACAAAAATTCATTTCTCCAAAAATAGTTTTATAGCCTACCTTCTTATTGAACACTCCTTCAAGGTGAGATGTGTTCAATATTTTGTCGCCAAGATAAAAAAATCCTCTCTTTTGCTTGATTTTCTTATAAATTTCAAAATATTTCCATTATGATTATATAGTATATACGCATATTTTTAATATTTCATGTACACATATGCACACGCACGCACACACACACACTTCTATGGAAAGCTGGAGGTTTAACAAAATGTTTCTCTTTTTGGGAGGTTTAGTGTTGAAGAGCTTTCTTTCCTAATGTCACTTATGCATAAGTAGTAGAAATAGTAGTAGTTCGAGTGTATGGATGTGTGTGTGTGTGTAGTGTAGCTTTCCATATATGTATTAAATATATTGCATGTGTAAAATATTATACTGTCACACATGTATATACCATACATACACACACACATATATGTCGACTTGTGTGTGAATTTGTTGCGTTGAGAGATGTTTTCAAAGCCGAGTGTTTGCATTAAACTAAGTGCATGCCTCACTTATATACTATACGTATGTAAATAATGTGTATGTGTTAGTGTTAGTTTACTTATGCATATGTGTGTGCGTTTAGGTATTTGGTGGTTTTTCCTGACTCTCTTGACAGAATATACTTTAAAGGATTTACAAGTGCTTAGTTTTATAGAAAATGCGCTTTAATCATTTTTTGTTTGTCGTCGTTTGACACTCTAGTTTAAATGTCGGTTTTGCTTGGATGAAAATTCAAGGATCGTGGATATGCATAAGAGACATACATACGCACTCGTGCCATCCTCCCATTATAGCAAATTGAAATGAAAGTAGAATATTCTTCACATAAAATACACACTCACACACCCACTAACCAACATAATGTCACAATGTCTGAACAGAACATACAGGACAAGGCGCCTTTTTGTAATCATATAATTAATTTAAATCTCTATCGTTTTGTTTTTTCACAAAAGAAGAGCCGAATAGAAAATTATGCCAAAAATGTAAAAAATTCTTTATGTTCTCTGGCAAGTAAATAAATTTTATTATAAGCTCTCACGTCTTCAGCGTAGTGTTTAGTGTATTAGTTCTCTAAAGTATTTTCTCAAATAAATACATGCCACATACTAACATTATAGAGAAAATTATTTTTTCAGCATTTTTACAAAAAAAATTTACTTAACTGCTTAATCACTTGGTACAAAATTATCCAATCAGAATGAAAATTAGAACATTTCTCCTTAAGGCTAACAAGAATTATGATATTTTAAAAATTGGGAATTTTTTCTATACATTGAATCAATTTGAGAAAAAACTTTATATGGAGAGAAGTTCAAAATATAAGCTAAAAAAAAGGTTTAAAAAAAAGGACATACTTGGATTGGTTTAAAAAGTATCCTTGTCAAAAATTTCAACAAAATTTTTTTAACACTGTAACTCCTCACTTTAGCAGAAATTTGCTTGGATGGACAGATGGACAACAGACTCAGAATAATATTATGAATGGATGAATAATTTATAAAACAATTCTATAAACTTTTACCATTTTTCAATTATATTATTTTAATTTTTTATTTTTATTTTTTTTTTATATTATACAATATAAAAAAATTACTCTTAGTTTATTTTTTAAGCATAATTATAACAAATCCATCATTTTATTACGCAGTGCCTTTTATTTGTATAAAATTATATTTTCATTAAAAAAAAAATATTTTTTGTAATTGCAACTGACAACCTTTTACATTCACTGTTCGCACGTCATTTACCTCTTTCTTTAAATAAAAAAAAAAAAAAAAGAAATAATCGCTCATTCATACTCATCTTCTCACTTAATTATAAAAGCTATCGAACATGGCATTTTAATAAGATTTTTATTGAGTGGTACTTTTATTGAACTTTTTTTTATTATGTTTTTTCTGATATTTTTTGTTGTTCTTGGTGCCGGTTAAATAATTTTTGAAATCATATAACAAGTAGCACTTAATTGACGCCTTATTGTTGTGGAACGTAATCATTTAATTATAAACGCTTTATTAAACTTAAGAGCAAGAGAGAAAATAATAGGGTGGGGGAAAGGATGAAAGGATGAGGATGAGAAAATGAACATTTTATAAGAAAATTGTTAATGTCATGAGAGATTCAATAACTTGATTTTTTTTTTTATTATTAGCTTTGCTGATGAAATTACAGCAGCGAAAGAGAGATGGTGACAAAGAGGGGGGAAATTCTTTTTATGAAATTCCAATCATTTTTATTACATTATGCCAGTTACCGTAATAAGTACTTTACACTTTTTCCACTAAAGTTATTAAAATGAGTTTTTTCATTTTCTCTTCCATATAAACCGAGATCTCTCTAGACATTCGAGTGCTAGTTATACGGTACCTAAGATGAAGTGGAGAATCAGTTTAATATGACTTTTTTTTTGTTTGTTTATTGGTTGATTTCTCACATTTATTTTCAACTTCATTGAATTCATACTGAGAAGAGAGAGAGAGAGAGAGAGAGAGACATAGTGAGGAAATTGTCTTTGACAAGGGTCAACAAATAATAAAATAATAATCCAATCATATTGTTACATCCGTACGGTAATATACAAACACACCATCATCATCATCATCATCATCATCATCATCCACATTATGATCATCATCGCCACCATTATTATCTCTGTTATATTCTCCCAATAAGACATTCATAATCTATGAAGCTATTTACTGAAAGAAGAAAAGCAAATGTTTTACTAAAACGGAGGATGAACATATAAGAGAACATAAGTAACAACACATGCAGCAGCAGCAGCAGCATCAGTAAAAATCTCATCTAATATGACACGGAAAAAAATTGAGCCATATTGCTTCCGTTTACTCATGAAAATGGATAAAAACAACAAGAGCAACGAAGCAAAAAAAACAACGAAAAAGAAATTCGAGAAAATAATGATTTTCTTGTTCTTTTTTAGTATCCCAGAAACCAGTTTAACCTTTCCTTAAGATGTTCAAAAAACGGTTCAAGTCAACAGTAAAAAACAACAATAACAACCATTCGAGTATGTATGTATGCATGCAAGTGTCTATGTCTCTAGCAATATGTGAAAAATTGAAGAAATCCAAGCTGAAGTATTTTACATGACGTAGATAGGTAGGTGGGTGTGGGAGTTGAGATAAGAAAGAGATTAAAAAAAGAATAACGGTATATATCGTTGAAACAATTTCCGTTCATTTGTTATTATCATCTTGTAATAATGAGACGGAGGTGGCTATGCTCAGCAAGACGAACTAACGAACAAACATTCAACAGCAGCAGCAGCAGCAGCACCAACATCAACATCATCAAATACTGCTACAGGAACAGTAAGAACATTTGAACCCAATAGAAGATTTATTGCTGGCATTTACTAAAACCATCATCAACAACAACACAACAGAAATAAGACTTATACTAAACAAACCAAATAAAGAGATTATACGGATATTTCTTAGCACAAATCCAATATAAAGGGTGCGTCGTAAGGATGTAAAAAATATTAAATTTATGAAAAAAAACGTAGTACCTACAACGCATTAGATTAATTTTCCAATCAATTTAACCATATCCGTCTGTACGTCCGCTTTTTACTTATATAAATTTTTCAGCTATAGACCATAATTGTTAAGACATTTCCAAGAAATTAGTTATATATTGAGAAAAAAAGTTAAAGTGTATGGAAAATTGTTATTAAAGAGAGTAAATGGCAAAGTTTTAAATATTAAAATTTTTCTTTTCAACATCACTTAACTACACTTTAACCTTTGCTTAAACTATTCTCTATATATCTATAACTATAGTGATAAAATAAAATATTTGAAATTCTCTCTTTTCTTATGATTTTTTTCTCTTCTAACAAATAGTCGCCTACTTACAAAACATATTGTTATATATACGAGTATATATATATTTATATTATGGATGGTGCCTGTACCATTGCCGTTGGCGCTACCGTTGCCATTACTATTATTATTATTATTATCATTGCGTTGTTTTATATGTGTACGTAAATTATTAGTATTGTTGTATTGATTGGATAATAAAATATTTGTTTTGCCAATTTTCTTATATGTACTTCCCTATACCGCATTGTGTTACTTAATCTTTTTTCTTCTTTTTTTCTACTTTATTGTCGAGATATCTATCTCATTGTTTGCTCTTTCTATTGTTCTTTCAAGTTTTCATCTTTATTGTTGCTGCTGCTGTTGTTGTTGTTGTTGATATTTTATGTCCATTTAACTGCTTGCAATATATTTTCAACGTTTGTAGATGCTGCTGCTGCCTTTCCGTTTCTTCTTCTTCTTCTTCTTCGTTTTCTTCACGTTATTATAATGTTCAACTTTTTTATAGCCTCTACATTATACAAAGTTAAGAAGAACTTTCCACGATATAGATGAATTCTTGATCAATATCAGAAAAATTAAAGACGATTTCATAATGTCGGTGCGTCCGTCTATTGTTGAAAAGGTCATATTTTAAACAAATCATATTAACATTCAGTACAATTACTTTTTATTTAGATAGATCCGATCGATATGATTTGATATATATAGAATTGGTTTACGGCCACGCCCATAAAAATATTTTTACAAACCAATCGTTCCTAAGCTATGTTAGTACTTTTTACTTAGATTGATAAAAAGCGGTTATCGACCACGCCCACAAGTGATAAAAAATCCTCCAAGATTATATTATTCTTACACTTAGCAGTAGATTTATTTAAAATGCCTAAATCTGTTAACAGTCACGCCCACGAGTTACCTCACAAGGTTTAAAATATATCAAGATCATGTTTTTCCTAGTATTAGTAGTAGACGTTATGTGGTTTCTTCTTTAAAACGGTTAAAATTGCTTAACAGCCACGCCTACAAAAAATGTTCTTTACAAAAGTATGCATCCCTTGAAATAAAATTTATGTATTGTGCACTATGTGAGAACGATTTCCAAAGATAGATACATAGGGGGACAGACATACAGACATGGCTAAATCGACTATGAAGATTTCCCATGCTTCGGTACTGCACCCGAAAGAAAGCCACATCGATACTCGATATATATAATTTTTTAAGTTTTCGTGAAGACAACAGGACACATGTTAAGTTTATTAAGAATGTAAGAAATAGAAAAGGAACAAAAGATTCCTGAACGAGCTCGATAATATTATTACTAAAAGTTATTATGTAATGCATAGTAAAACGGTGCAAAGTTCTACAATTATTCTATGCATGTATAGTAACATTTATAGGCATTTATAAAAAATGTGTGTGTCTGTGCCTGTGTGTGTTTATAATCAATAGCTGGCAACAATTAAATAGAGTTAAATATTTGCGTGTGTGTTTGTGGCTGGCTGGTAACAGTTTGTGCCAGTAAAAGAAAGTTTCATTCTTCCTTATAACGGTCGCTCTCGCTCTAGCATTCTCATCAACTGTTTTACATTGTTGCAGTTTTTTTTTTGTTTTATTGTTTACTTCTCGTTAAATATTCATAAAAAAATTCCATTTTTAGTTAACTGTACAAGGAAGTAAAAGTGTTCGTGTTCGCGCGCGCGTGTGTGTGGGTGTGTGTGTATAAGAAATTATTTTTAGTACGTAATTATAGCAGAGAAAACAAATGAAATTGTTATAGTCGGTCAATCGCAATCATTTAATACCCTTCACTGCTTATCTTCTTAAATTATGCTACAATCAGTTTAATTGCATTAGTAAACGCAGATCAATTCCATATAAGTCACTTTGTTAAATATCGTTCTATGGAAAATGCTTCTAAAAATGTTATGATCGCGTCCAAATTTAGAACAGTCAATTAAAATGGTTCGATTCGATATATTTTCACTGACGTTATTCTGTGAGGCCAGAACATGGGTTCTTAGAACCAAATTTCATGAAAATATCTCTAAAAATACGATCTGTAGCTTATGCACAGATGTACATGTTTAGAAGTTACAAACGTCCGCACAAACTTAATACCCTTGGCACAAGTAGTGTAGGGTGTAATAAATGTGTGAGAGTGAAATAGAGTTATTTTTGCTTTGGCTTTTATTTTATACAATTATTTAACGTATGGAAAGAGTAAAAAAATTATCTTGTTTTATAAAATAAAACAAAAAACAGAATCAATGAATAAAAAATTTAATACTTTTGTAGAAAAAAACCAAAATGAAACGAAATTGTCAATATAGGCTGCAATTGGCTCAACATTTATTTGTTCAATTGTTGTTTGTGTTGCGTTTTGGTTGAGTAAGGCGGCTGGCTGCGAAAAAGTTAAACAAACAAACGAACGAACGCACACAGAAAAAATCTCCAAAAAATTACGTGAATACATGAAAAACCAACAACTACACCAACAATAAAAACAGTTGCACGTGAAAGCTGCTTTTTTCATGTAAACTCATGTAAGCATCATTTTGAAAGTGCTCTAAGTCAATTTTAACTTATGAACAATTATATTTATTAAAAAAAGAATCGAAATCAAGGATTTTTGAAAAAATGAAGTTGAACCATTTTCAAAATTATCAGCAAAGACAAACGCATCTTAATGTGACGTTTGATGAAAACAAAATTTAAAACGTCACTTGTTGTTGTTGTGAATTGCACCGCCACTCCGTCCGTCACCTAATATTATTGAAAATGAATATAACAGCAACTGTATGTAGGTTTGTTTGGTATACAGGAAGAAAAGTTAATATGTGTGTTTCTTTGGTTGGTCTTATAGGAAAAGTCAGTTCAAGCTGCAACAGTGAAAATCGAGAACTACAATAATAACAAAATTAGACCAGAAACAATATTGGTTATGTAAGATTGAAAGTAGAGACAAAAAAAATTGATAAAAAAAAATCAAAAATCAAAAAACTCTTTACACAAACACACCCATGCATGAATAGCTTGGTTAAGGTCGTCGTCGAGTTGTTTAACAACCAGTAAACTCACTAAGCTAACAACAAACTGAATTCTGAATGGTAAAATGTATGCGTCTGAATATACAAGGTGAGCGAAAAATATTAAGAGTACCTAGTAACTTGATAGAATAAAATTTGACAAATTACTAAATCTGTCGCGCTAGTAGGGCAGAGATCAAAATCAAGTCACCGTCGAAGATTTGTAGTAAGCCAAACCAATGTAACTTAATGAGGCTCTAAGTTACAAGTCAGTTCCTCTGTTCTGAATCCGTTGAAATGCTTAAAATTGTAAATTTTCAGATAATTTTTTATTTTCTAATGCAGAGAAAATGAATTGGTAAGAGTGAGTTTAAGAGCCAGCCGCGCCCCCAAACAACATAAATCTCTGCAATCACAAAAGTGAAGCAATAAAGCCAACTTATGGATATAGCAAATGTGTCCGTAGCCTACAATTCGACATTTGAAGACAATTTTCTTTGTAACCGTATAAATCAATGACCACTTACCCCACGTACGTACAGCTTAAGATTTGTCTCTAGACACACATTTCATAAAATTAAACTTCAATAAAATCTCAAGACGTTGAGTTGAATTTTTCTTCATTAATACAAGTGGACATAAATGTGCGGTGTATTGTAAGTGTAACCCAGTTAACGCCTGGCACCTATTTATTTAAAATAGTTTAACGCGCACTTAACCCACGAGCTGCTGCTGCTGCTGAGGCGCTTCATATTTTTCACCTTTTTTAACTTCACCTACTATTTAATTAAAATCCATATCCGAGTGTTTGACTATATTCCCTCCCTCTCTGTCTCCTTCTTTATAAAATATGTCAAAGCACTACATTCCACCAAAAATTGAAATATTTGAAATAAAAAAAGAAAAACGGTACGCAGAGGGCGAAGGTAAAAAAAACACATATATACACATAATTAAAAGAAAACTGAAACATATAATTCCATATAATACACAACCGTATAAACTCTCCGGGAGTAAATTCTGTTTTATTGAAATTCGTCTGTAAGCAGAGTTCACATATTTTTCTATATTTGTTTTAAGAAAGGTGATGGTGGTGAGGGAGATATAAAAAACATAAACCAGAAATTGTCATTACTTATGCACAGGTACCGTTCGTTTATTCGTTCAGTCTTTCATTTGCTTACAACCACTGCTGCTGCTGCCACTACTACGGTCGGTGCATTCAATTTTCGTAATAAGTGAAAAAATTAAAGTAAAATACACCGTTATACACATACACACACATATGCAATCAGTTGAATATTTATTTTTATATGCTGCACCACCTGCGGCAAAGGGTATATTAAGCTTATGCAGATGTTTGCAACTCCTCACCTTCAATTGTATCGATCGATTCGAAATAAAAAAAATGGTCTGAATCGTCCATCTATCCGTCTGTCTGTTCATTTAAATTTGTGCTTAAGCTACTTAGGCTTAGGCCGAACCTTAAATACCCTTGATAATTAATGGGCGTATTAGTTACTTGTACATTATGCTCCTCTAATAGTGTTTATATTACGTATTAACTAGAAAGTCAAAATATACGCTAAAAAAGGTTTTCTATTGTATGCGTGTCTGTTAACCGACCATGCCCATTTTTGGCACAACGTTGGATAATTTAATTTTAAATGTTTACCAATTTTTAACTGTGCAGCTCTATTTTTTGTGTGATGAATAATTTTTTATGAATTGTGGGCGTGGCTTTTAAATTTTGCTCATTTTAAATAGCGATCTGTGTACAAATCGAATAGAAAGATATAGATCGAATTTTTGAAGCTGACCTGTTATATGTATGTATACGATACTTTGTAAGATTTGCAGTCTTTTCTTTTGTTCTTCTTCTCCTTTTTAATTTAACTTTAAAGTTTAAAACATATACGTACAAAAGTGTCTAATTTTATTACTTGTTCTTGTTGTTTAGCTTTTTTGTATGAAATCGAAAAGTTTCTTGTGAAAAATAAGAAGAAGAAAAGGAGAAAAAAACTAAAAACCGGAATATCGTAATAAAATAAACACTTGTTTCCAATCAACTAAAAACGGAAATTATCTAAAGTTATAAAGCTTTAAAGCGGTAGTCACCTAAACTTTGACTAGTAGCGATATACCAGCAGGTTCTTGCACTCGTTTTTCTCGTTTGCTAAATATTTTATCGCTCTGCAGTCTTTGGCTATTAAAACCAGAAATAATTACAAAACTAAATTTATGTTGGTGCTAAAATAATAAATGCTTCGTGTGTGTGTGTGTGTGTGTGTGTGTGTATAGTATACTTGCTCATTGCCTGTATCTTTTACACACACGTGTTTCTAAGCCTTGGTAGCATTTTCAACGCCCAGTAATTTCCAATGTTCCGAAGATTTATTTCTTGTACTCACTATACACCAAACACACACACTCACACAAACTAAGCTAAATATATATAAAGTACAATATGTACATACATTTGCTGTACATACCTTACACACATAGTGTGTTGTGTATCTTACACCTAGTGTGTTAAGAATCGATTATATTGCTGCTCAAGTTCACTGAAAATTAAGTACGAAGCTACAGCGCGAGCTAAAGTGTATGCGTGCGTGTGTTGTATTAAAGAGGGTTCCCATTTGTTGTACTGTATGTGTGCGTTTGTATTGTTGTATTCATAGTAAATATAATAAATTTCTGTACGTTCAAGTTGTGAAAGTTGTAAAGCTGCTAATGGAATTAATGATTTAATCTTTATTAGGGAGCTATATATACTACATACTATATAGGGATGTATGTGTGCATGTGTGAATGTTTGCTTAGGGATAATATTTAAAGTAAACTTTTACTTAACTTTTGTTGCAGTTACTGTTATATAAACTATAGATGATTTATAGTTTTCTTACATAACAAGTCTGTGAAGAAGGATTTGCGAAAATTTTTCACATTTTTATTGGACAATATGAGGAGTTGGGGGGCATATAGAGTAGACGGTGTTAAACATAAAGTTTTCTTAAACTTTTCGAAGGATTGCCTTTTTAATGTAACCAATGGTTAACTTGTTATATTGAAGGTTTGCCTTCTGCTAACCAACAAAATTCAAAAAACTAAGCTGGATGCCTCTGTCTATATCATATCAAAACGTTCGGGGAGTAAATTCCAAACTATCGACATTATTCTTAAATAGCTACTCATTTAATGATGACATTATAATCTTTACTGAAACTTGGCTAAGATCGTCTGTATTGAATTCAGAAATTTTTTGTCCGAATTACAATGTATTCAGATGTGACCGGCTGAATAGGCGTGGTGGAGGCGTTCTGATTGCTGTGTCTTTATCACTTTGTTCCAGTTTAGTTGCCACAAGGTTAACCAATGATATCGACTTTATATGTGTTGCTGTTAAATTATTCAATATCACTGTATATGTTTCTTGTTTTTTTTTTTTGTCTTCGTGGTCTGCCACGGAGTCCTAACCTGAGGCTGCCCTCAGACACAAGTCGTCTTGCTTTGATAAAACTTCCTACCCTCAAAAGCAGCAGGACAATGTTGAACGTGTGCTTTATGCACAATTTGCTTAATAACTGTATTGATTCGGCGTTTTTATTGTCTAGCATTAATATCAATGTACCTCGACGCGCTTCTAGATATTTTCGGTTTCTTTGCATAAATTATTACAAAAATAACTACAGCAATAATAACCCGTTACGACGGTTATGCAAGACCTATAATGACAACTATCATTTAATCGATCTGTGTGAAAATGCTGATATAATTAAAATTAAATTAATGAAATATTTAAACTCTGTCTAACTTGTACTTTCATCAGCTGAACCATGATTGTGTAGCTGATTAATCATTTCGGTTGCGGTGTCGGTGTCGCGATCTGCAATCTATCGCAGATCTATCCAATCCCGTTTATAGGATTGGATAGTCGTTCGTTCGATCCGGAATGGCGATGATGATACTGACACAAAAAAAAAAATATTAACACACAATTTACTTAACCGATCTGAGCCATTCATATTTATACCTGAATGATTCCTGTAAATACGTAAAATTTTTTGTGGGCTTTGTATCCAATTTCATCGAAACCTCTCAAACAATTCGACCTATAACTTACGCTATTATATATGGGCAGACAGGCGGACAAACGGACATGATTATTTCGAATCAGACTTTGATTTTGAATTATTCGGTACATTTAGGCGTCAAGGATTTACAAACAAACTTAGTAGATCGCCCAAATCCATGTCGTGTAAAATATAAATTTTTTTTGTAAATGGGCGCATCTATTTTTTTAACCACGCCCCTTAATTTTTGCATCGACATTTGCCATATCACAACTTTCTAGCTGAATTTTTATAACCGATGTATAGATTTTCATCAGTTGAGGGCGTGGCCCTATCTTAACTGGTGTTCTCCCCAGATGTACGCCTTTGTACGCTGTACTGCTGCCAAATCAGAAACTTTGTACCTTACCTGTGCTAACTTTTCGCTTTTATTGTATGAATAATGTTTTATGGTTGAACATATACACACAAAATGTGTTTTATATGTATGTGTGTATATGTGTATACTGTCATGTATTCAGTGTTTTCAAGTGTTTTCATTATAGGTATGTAACGTATGTCAACTATAAGCTACTTTTGTAATTTTAACCAAAACTTTTTACAATTTTTTATTTTTATTTTTTGTTTTTTGTAGTTTCTGTGTTTTGTTGTGTTCGTGTTGTTAAGCTGCTGTTGCGGCAATAAAACAATCACATCTCTTTAACAATTGTAACAACAGATTTTTTATACCATGTACTTGCATATATAGTGTGCATATGATTGTGTAATTGTATTAGTTATTAAAGTTGTGTCAGCAACAAATGTTTTTTATTGTTTTCAGTTAGTTTTTTTTTTTTTTTTGGCATTGTGAGGAGCTCGTAAAGATGCATGAGAGTAACGGCACTTTTATTTAATTATTTACTTATTTATTTATTTATAATAATATTGTTAACTACCTACAATTGTAGACGGACAGAAAAAAAGTAGAAATTTTATTAATAATCAAAAAAATAAAGAAAATTTGTTTAGAATCTCATGTCTGACATTTTTGACCATACAATACAATAATACCGTTACTTTCTCTTATACAATAACAATACCTAGCAACGCTACATAATCTATAATCGGCCAGTTATGAGGTTGATAAATGTGAAACGTTTAGCAGCTTTCTTTCCACCAAGCAATGTTCTTAATGTTCGATTCGTGGAGGGGAAAAAAAAAATTCCAATTCTAACCACGTATAAATTTTTTGCTGATTTTTCTATTATTCTTTTGTTTGATTGCAATTTTTAGTGTTTTTTTTTTTTCTCCCTCTTTCCATCCCTGTAAGCCAATAATGCATTAGATGGTTGTGTTGTTGTTGTTGCATGTGTATTAGTTGTATTGTTGAGTGTGTATGATGTGTACAGCATTATGTGTGTTGAACGCGTATGCCTGACTAAATGAAATAATTTGCTTGCGTTATAAGAGTGTATGACACACACACACACACACACACCCAGACTCCACCAACAAACACTAACATTGTATAAACTTTGTATTATATTATTACTGCTGCCTGCTTTGCCGCATTTCTCTTAGTGTTGTTGTTTGTTGTTGTTGTTGTTTATTGTTTGTTGTGTAACAATACATTGTGTTTATTGTATTTCTCTGTAACGCTGTAATGGGTTTTTTTTTTATTATTATTCATTCATATACACATAGGTTCAGTTTTGGTTTTTGGCATTGCTTTGCAGCGAATGAACGTAAACTCGGTGGTAAATATGGTGAATGCGTTGTTGGCTGTTGCCGTTGCCGTTGCCGTTGATGCTGTTAAATGTAGTTATTATATTTCTCTCTTTCGCTCTCCCTCTCTCTCTCTTTCTCTTTCTGGCATTGCATTGCTGTGTTGAAAATTGTTTTTGAAAGCAATCAGTGCTATTTTGTGTTGTGTGGCAGTTACTTTTGGTTTATGTGGCTTTCACAACCATGAACAAAAGCAAGAAGAGAAAAGAGCAAAAAAGAGAAAATTTCATCATTTTACACTTTATAAAGTATAGCACGTACACCAATCAAATCTATTATGTAAGCTTTATAAGTACAAATATGTATAAAAAAACAGGTTACTTCGTTCGTTTCTTCTCTTTCCTTCCTTCCATTCTGTCCTTTACTGCGCTGCATTTTACTGTTTTTGGAAAGTAAATTTTTACAAAGTAAAGTTTAAACTGTTTGGTAGTTTATCTAGTATACATACTCAAAATTGGAATACTTTATAAAATTGCGGCTGTGCCAGAAGAAGATTTTTTTTTCAATTTCTTCGTACATGATATGGGTATCAAATGAAAAGGCTTGACGTGTAGAATGCTTTAAGTGATATTTTAATAGGTCCAACATGGTGGCCACTTAAAAATATTATTATTATTTTTTTTCTTAATCTTTTCAATATAGATATCAATTGAAAGGGTTTGAAGGATAGAATACATTTCGAATAAGTCAAATTGACATCCATCCCAAAATGGCGGATTATCGATTTCTTTCAATTTATATGATATGGATGTCAAATGAAAGAGACTGACGAGTAGAATTTCGACGGAGAGATGGCATCTTACCCAATTCAATATGGCGGACGCTACTAAAAATTTTGTCTAAATTTCAATTAAAATTTTTAATAATTACAATACTTAGGAATGAAATTTTCTTGGTTTTCGCTTTACATGATTAAAAATAATTATAAATTCAACTACATGTAAATTAAAAGTACTCTAAATACAAAGTTAAAGTATGTCTTAAGTGCAAGCTTTTATTAATTATAGCATGTACTCATGTATTCTTTTATACTTACGTCATGTACAAGTAGTTTTGAATTTTTCCTTTAATTGAAGACCTTTTTTAATTAAATTACCGTTTAAATGAATATTTCTTTTTTAAATATGTAGATGTTCTTCAGTACAATTTAGTTGGAAAATATTTGGGTGCTTTCTCTCTTTAATTTGTACATAAGAATGCTTTATAATTGTTGGTCTGTACATGTGTACAAATTTACATGTGTTTGTGTATTATATATATATATATATATATATATATATATATATATAAAGTATATATATTATATATATATATATATATTATATATAAAGTATAAGTATAATATTGGCAGCTATTCTGTCTTGCTGTAAATTAACAACATTTTGGAGTTTATTTTATTTTATTTACTTTTACTCTCATTTCTGTTGTATAAAAAGCATTTACATGTACGCATATGTATGTGTGCATGTGCAAGCTTATTTGTTTAATTTCTCTGTTCGTCTACATGATTGTGTTTGTTTATATGTTTGACTGTTGTGCATGGCTAAGTTAGTTCTTCAACTACACCAACTACTACCATCACAACTACTGTTGCTGCCTTTTGTCTCTTTTTCTCTCTCTATCTCGTGCTATTCTCTTCATTTGCATTTGATTAATGTGCTTTAGACATAAGCATTTTAAAGCATTTTTTTTCGTTTTGTTTTTCTATCTTGGCATAGAATTATTTTAAATAAGGGACTCTTTATGTAAAAGTTTTATGTACTATAATATATAAAGATGTTTTTATATACATAATTATATAAGTGAATCACTAATATATGTGCATATTGACCCTAACATGTACTCACTTGTACTTTATTAAAAGTTTTAAACAAAATAAAAACAAAATTTCGATCGTGAGGTACCCTATCTAAATATTAGTATAATTAGTTTTACTTAAATTACAAAAAATACTAATTTAATGAAAACAAGTGAAAATGTTATAGTCGATCAAAATATTTCTATATTGGACAACACATAATAGTCAACTTATCATCAACTTTAATTTGATGGGCATTTCATATACAATGTAAAGAGAAAAGTATTCCATTATCTCCTAGCGGCTTCTATTTGGGACTGATTAAACCGCTTATCGCATTACACTTGTGAAGACCTTTCATTTGATACCCATATTAATGAGTTTTTCATATAACACTTTAGGACGTCCGCCATATTGAATTTGATCAAATGTCACTTACTCTATGGCATTCTATTTGACACAACCTTTCTTTTGATGCCCATAGTAGTTACATTGTGATTTGGTAACTTTGAACGTCCGCCATATTGGATTTAGTAAACTGTACCTGTAGATCCCGACATTTTATGTTTCAAAACCTTGCCTTCGATACCCATAACATTAGGAGGGAGGCCACCATTTTGAATTTGCTCAAATTTTGCATACTTTATAATGTGAATAGAACCAAAGTTATGTGGAAAATTTCATTCAAGATTCATAATTAAGAAATCAAAATAAATGTTTACTTCAACGTCTGGTCGGTGGCTGTATTGAATATTTTTGTTACTTTATTTAATTTAAGGCTTTAGTTTTCAATAAAAGCTTATAAAATTGTACACTCCTTGTACTTTATATATAATCGTAAAGTTCTGAACTTATGAAACTTATGAAGTGTTATGCTTAAATACACATACACATACATATTCAAGTACATTATTTAAAATATTTTTTCTCACTGGAAATATTAAAATGTACGAATTAATTGCTTGGCAAATAAGTTCATTAAAGAAAATCGTTTTGTGCAATTTTAAACCTTTCAGCTTAATCAAAGAGAAAGAGAATGAGAAAATAGAAGGAAAGGAAAAAAGAGAGAGAAAGACGGAAGTAAAATGTAACCTCAAAATGGTGGATACACGTTATCGTCTTTCATATAAACTCCACAAATTATTACTTTAATACATACTCACACACACACACACACTCACACAGACACATACCAACACATGCATGCACATAAAATATAAATGTGTATGAATGCAATGAAAAGCCAGTGGTAATAGAAAATTACTATAATTTACCCCAGTAATGGAGGATTTTCCTTTTTTTTTATTTCCTTCATCTCTTACTCTCACTCTTTCTCTCTCTCTCTCTCTCTCCCCTACTCTCTATGGTTCACTCTGGCAAATAATATTTAAAATGTTCTTAATGGATTTCGTTGTAATAATTTACCTTTAACTGTAATTGTTGGTGGCAAAAAATACAACACATACACATACAAGGAAGTAAAGTAACTAAACGAAGAGTAAACCTATATAGAGGTATGTGTGTGTGTGTGTGTGTGTGCGTGTGAGTTTTTATATATATTTGTATAAAGAAAAAGAAAACAAAGAATAGGTAACAGGAGAGTAAATGAAATTGAAATACAACTCTTTTGCTCTAATTAGCTGATAGTGGAGCAAGAAGGAATTTTTTTTTTTATTACATGCACCAGCAATATAAACGGTGTAGAAAAGAGGAAGAATTTGAAGAAAACGAAACAACAACAAAAATATAAGATCTTTTGTACCTATATATAAATAAAAATACGTTTATAAAAATTACAACAAAAAGGTTCTCAATGTAAATACAACAATAACAACAACAACAACAACAACAACAACAACAACAACAACTTACAATAATAAAAACAATAATGTCCACACAAAAAAAAATTATTCGTTTTATAATTACAACAAATACAATGATAATAATGAGCATGACGACAACACATATCGGTCTCACAATTATATCAATAATTTTTTTCACGCTCTACACACAAATAAAGTTTCTTGTTCCATTTTCTGGCTTGAATAAGTTTGCGCTCCAAACGTTAACCGAATAAACTTTATAGCTTTCCAGTCGATATAACCGTTAAGTGATGTAAGAAATTCAATAATCCGAGTTTCAGCTGATTTCCATTTTTGTTCTCTTCATTGTTCCCTGTACACCTTTAAAAACGAGAAAAATCGATTAAAATCGATTTTATAAAAAAAAAAATCCCTTAAAAAATGTTTATGATTTTATTTTTATGTTTTTAAATGACAACTACTCTGCATCGCCAGCTCTCAGCTCTCATTGTCTCCCTCGCTCTCTCGAGATAATAAAAAAATGTACCCAAAAAAAGGAAAAAGTAAGGATTGTATGTCATGTCATTGTCAGCCATAATGTAATCATAGAAAATTGGCTGCTACTACGTTTTGTATATGTGTATGTGTATGCATGTGTGTGTGTGTATACGTGAGTAATAGAATAAAAAACCCTTAAACCATTCAAGGCTAACGGCAGGAAACAGGACTGGTAACAAACCATTAGCTGTCATTAAATGAAGGCGCGTACCAAAAAAAAAAAAAAGTAATAGAAAAAAGCAGTATACGAGTATAAATATATATTTTGCCTTAACGATTTTTCTGTCTTTCTACTCTAAAAAAGAAAAAAAACAGGAACAACAGCAACAACAAAATCATCGACAACAGCACTTTTTATTATGACATCATCACCGTTAATGGTGCGAATCTAATGATTGTTGTTGTTGGTGTGATGGTGGCGGTGATGCTGATGACGATATTTCTTCTTTTTCTTCCTCTTCCTCCTCCTTCTCCTCCTCTGATGATGATGATTGTGTTAGTGGCAGCTACTCAATTTTATTTACAATCCTGCCATAGATTTTCCTATTTTTTCAAACATACTTACATATGGTACGTAAAGGCACACGAGTTGTGTGCGTACGTCCAGGTAATTCAATTTTCGAAAAAGACTTTTTTCATTAAAAAAACGAAAAAAAAAAGATTGCTTTATAGATTTATTAGAGGTATCGATGAATGTTGATGGGTGAAATGAAGAAAGGAGCGGAATATATGTTATTGCGTTCCTTTGCAATCTTCAAGCTTCAGTTGTTGTTAATAAAAAGTAAATCAAATCTGTGTCCTGTCCTCTAATCCCTTAAGAGATCTTTTTGTTTCTTCTTCTTCTTCTAAATAATATTGGTAGTTTTGCTGCTTGCGTACCCGCCTTCTTGCCTACTTACTTGTAAGGAATTTCATCTGCTTAATGCCAACAGCCAGCCCACCAATCTCCTTTACTGCCAGCTTTCTTGTACTCTCTCTTCAAGGCATTCTTCATATAATTTATGTGCTCGCTTCGTCTACCGTGTGTCTGTCTTCTTACACACACACTTTAAGAGTCAAGTCATAATAATGCTAAACACATAGTCTAGGTTGCTTTAAGTTTAAGTTCGTCTCCCAAGGCGTCTGCCAGCATGTTTTTATATCAAATTTTATTCCTTCTATACTGCCTTGTCTTGCCTTGTTTATCTGCTTCTCCTTTAGATTACAAATATTCTTTAAGTAACATATACAAATCTTTATGCAGGACATTCCTTATAGACTGTATAGGTTAATAATGTTGGAAATGGTAGCAACATTAACAATAACAACAACAAATCTAAACAGGAAACTAATGCCGAAGAGATACAATGCAATAATAATATATGTATATATAAAGCATGGCTCAACCTAAAGGAATTTTTATTTATGGATATCCTTCGTAGTTGAGACAACAAATACACACTCGTACTCTTTCTCTCTTCCTCTAGAATACATTACAAGAGAGTCTTAGGGTATAAGAGTGTAATAATAAATATCTACACACATACTGTGACAGTAAAATTATACACCATCAAACAAGTGTTTTAAAAGGAGCAAGTCAAAACCGACCATTTAATACCTTACTTATATTTACTTTTAACAATTTGTTAAGTAGTATGATGCAAACTTTTATTTGAATGGATTATTTTAAAAGCGTCATAAATCCGTAACTAAAAATATAAAAAATGCCTTTTTCCAAAAAACAAAACTTTTTTCACTTTAAAAATAAATTTATTTTTGTTGTCATGCCATTGACAACAAGTTTAACTTTATTCGAAGAAGCTCCTAAAAGAACTCTATTCGAGAAGACACAAGTCCATTATAGTCTTCTAGTTATAGTATAAATTTTTCTCATCTCCTTGAAAGTATTTTAAATTAAAATTGTGATTTACATAAAAAAGAAAAAAATCTCCAATATCCAATGGGAAATAACGAAAACCTCATAAAAATAAACAAACGAATCACTAAGAAAGCGAAAGAAGAATATTATCAGTTGTGATTGTGAAATAAACAGATACCTTGGTTTTTATGATTGTGTTACCTACCCTCACGTTAAATACCTGTCAAGTTGGTTTACAGCTATTTCCTACTTTTTATTGTTATTTCCTGTTAACTATTCAAGTATTAATTTTCATGACATTTTATTGCTGTAGATTATACATAATAATGTATTGGTACTGGTACAGATGTCATATTATTTGCATAGAACGTAATGTATATAAAATGTATATACTCGTATGTATGAATAAAGCTAATGACACTCTAATCAATTTCGTATTTCATTTAATAAAGTGTCAGAACCTGAGAAGTAAATGAAATGTAATTAAATTATTTTATATAGTTTTTCACCTGGTGGCAATAATTAAGATATTATAATGATTTCGTACTTGGAACATAAGTACATACGCGTGTGAAGTAAAAAAAAGGTTCAATTACAATTATTTCGAACTCGGAAGGAGGTGTAGGGTGGCAGTGGAAATGGATAAAATGGGTTTTTGCTTCGCTTGTTGTTTTAATACTTTTAGCCACGCCCACAATTTGAAACAAATTTGAGTGAATAAGGAGCTATTTTCTCAAATGTTTGCTTTTCGTCTTACTTTTTAGTGGCACTTATTATTATCAGCCACGCCCCAAAAACAACTCCTGTCTTTACATATAATTGTGTAGGGTAGAAAAAATTCGTTTTAAACCAAAAATTGTTTTTCTAATTGTTTAAAATGAAAATTTAATTACGTTTTGTGTAAAGGTTTTTTTTTTTTTTTTTTTTTTTTTTTTTTGATGTAGCTTAAAAAATATTAATCATTGGTTAATATAAATGAATATGAAAGACTAACAACAACAACAACAACATTAACAATAACAATAATTAATACACGCGTGCATTCCATACATAATGTGTTATAAGAAAATGTTCATTTTCATTTTACACATACGCATACAAACGCAATTTATTATATTAAATATAAGTAAAAGTCTTGTGATCGTAAATAATTATAAATATTCGGTACAGAGACCTCGAAGTAGATCGTACCAGCATGACTAGTAATGTTCGTGTGCATGTAATTGTAATAAACTGTTTACACCATTTTTACATACTTACACTCACTCATAACCTTACAGCGTTTCCGCCCAGTTGTTATATTAATTTATATTTAATGTAATGCGAACATATACACACACATACAATACATGCGTGTGTATGGTACATATTTTTAATCAAAATGTAGTGCAAAAGTGTGCATACAGAGTGGAACTGTACTTTTTATAGCAATTATATATTATATGGACTGTAAATTAAATTCTCATCTTAATTATAGGAATTGTCGGACTGACTGACTGACTGACTGACTGACTGACAATTAAATTGTATATTAATTTCGTTGATGTTGATTGTTGCTGTTGTTGTTATATTTCCCAAATGAAATTTTATATATAGGCGACAACGACAGAGAGAGAAAGAGAGAAGGACGGAAAACTATCTTTAATAAAGATTTAAAATATATTACAAATGCAAATAAATGCAAATATATGCCAGCACGCATTCAACATGCACTTGTCTTACTCTACTATATAGACACATATATACAATACATTGATATGTATATTTATACGGCCACGGATATGTTTGT
Source organism: Crataerina pallida (assembly GCA_949710015.1). Classification (NCBI taxonomy): domain Eukaryota; kingdom Metazoa; phylum Arthropoda; class Insecta; order Diptera; family Hippoboscidae; genus Crataerina; species Crataerina pallida. The sequence continues at coordinate 7,113,545 of OX453290.1, forward strand.
ATAGCATAAATATATGTTCTGTGCATTTTATTGATGTTTCAATTTCCTTTTCTAAAGTGACACCATCACAAATCAGCAAAAGCACTTACACGTAGGTGGGTATATATAATATAAATGTATAATATATATATATAAACCGTTTTATGTAGTGTACAAATCAGTAACCGTTGAAATGGAAATTTGTTGCCTGCTCTTCTTGGTGCTGCTGCTAGTTCCATGGCAGTCAGTGTTTGATGGCAGCTATTTGCAATTACGATTCGTATCAGTTGTAATGTCTGACAATTTGTACTCTAGAAAATTGAAGGTGTTTACCTTGACTACCTCTTCTATTCATGTTGCGTTTTGTGTTTTCTTCTTCTACTTCTTCTTCTTCTGTTATTAAATTGTATTCCTAAAGAATTCAACATTTTGTGGCAAAAGGTAAATTATGTTTCTTGGAAACGTTTGCAACTGCTAAGCGGCAACCGACACCTATCTTCAATGATAACGATTTCAATCACTTCTTGAATCGATTTGGTCGCATTTTTTGAGATATTTCAATAAAATTTTGTACAAGGACGTATATTAGACCTAAGAACTCCTTTTCATATAACGCTCTAATAGGAAATATGTCTTTATGTGGCAAAAAATCGCAATTCTTAACATTCTTAAACAAATTTTGGCGAATAATAATGAATGTGTCTAATAATTGGCTGTAACACATTTGAACCCTATCGTATCATTTTTCCATATAACGATATTTGACAAAGTGACTTATATAGCAACGCCTTCCATTCACTGAGTCCTGTGGGGTATTAAACGGTCCATCTCTTCCCTTGTTTTACTGAATTTTAGTGAATATGAAAATGTTGCTAAATTTCAATCACAACTATGTGCAAATGTCCTCGCCCTGAGTTATTACCTATAAACAGACCTAGAGTACCATACACACACACACAACCGCGTTATACTCCCAATTTAATTACAACACAATTTTTATGGAGATTCATAATTTATATGGTGCATGTGAAAATATTGCCGCTTCATATGTTAAAGTAGTAAAAATGAAATAATGAAGAATATGAATAAATAAAAAATGGCGAATGAACAACAAATTAAATGCCAGGCGTGTTGGTAAATGTATACAAATTTGGTTCAAGTTACGACTACGAGTTTATATAAAAATGTTTTTTTTTTTTTTGGTTTTGGTCTCTAATTGATATTCTTTGACAAATGAATGCCACTTTACATGCAAATCAATACAGTTTTGTAACAGCCAAAACCAGTAGTGGATTGGATTCGATTGGATGCTGCCAACCACCATTTTTATACACGTATGATGTACGTTTATATGTATGTATTTGCATGTATTTTACATGTTTATAGAAAATCGTAAATCTTTCTTCAAAATATTTTCATATGAATTGTTTCCATTTTGTTACTGTTGTTGCTTTTTTAATTGTCACATTTATGCATAAAAATTTATTTATAATTCATGATAGAAATATGTTTCACAAGCGATGAAAGCTGTGTGTACGATTCCGATTGAAACTTAACCAAAACGAAGCGTCAGAGACAGCCCCAGGCAGAGGTGAAGACATTATAAGGAAGAATTCTTGTTTAGAAAAAACGTTATCTTTTAATCCAAAAACTTTTTTATATAAAGTTTTATTTTGAAAAATTTCCTCCTGTAATGGAAACTTTCTAGTTTTCCATCTTTTGCCTCATCCTGTATAGATTTAAATCGAAACTTAAACTGAGAGCCACGCCCCCAAAAGATAAAACATCTATCAATCAGCCAAAATAAGTTAAATCAACAAATTTTCCATCAATGTTTATATTAAGTTATCCATTTCCCTCGATTTTGACTCGGACCCATTTTGGGCCACACTAAGTACCGTATGACGTAAACGTTGACACAACTATCATATCATATCATAAGTCTGCCAAGCCCACTTTTTGTCACTTAAATGTGTAGAGCATTTTATATTTGACTTGAGCCAGATTTATTTCCTTGCTCGTTAACTATCATATAAATCGTGTTGGTGTTGCTATTGTTCAATTGTATGCCTCATGAATTTTTCTAAACCATAAATTCTTCCATAACTTCCAAATGTCAAAAATTGAAACAAACCTGTAAAATATACATAAAATGTCATAATATGATGGCTGGTGATTTAACAAAAAAAAAAATGTTACATCACAGAACATAATCAATTAATTGAACTGAATAAATCAATAATAATGCTTTTATGCAGATAATGGTGCATCTGTTGATGTTATGAAACATTCACTGCTTTCAAAAGTAAAAAAAAACGGAATTTGATTTACGCGAAAGCTTAAATACCTTTTCGGAAATAGGGGGTGCGGCGGGTAGATGATTTCGCCCTCTAATAGTGTGTGTATTTTTTGTATATTGTGGGCGTGTCTATATATATATTAAATTTCAATTTCATAACTCAATTTTTCTTCTAGGTGAAGATGTTTTTTGATGTGAATTGTGGGCATGGATTTTCTTCTTTTTTAATTAACTTAACATTTAATAACATTATTAACAAGTTAATTTTTTATAATATTTTATACCTTGTACTTCTACTCTCCTAACTAAGTGGTGTGTAGGGTATTAAAAGTTATGTTTTAAGCTGCACTCTCTATTGTTTTTACTAATTTTTTTATGCAACAGCACTTATATTATACATATTTTTGCGTTGTTGTTTTTTTAAGAATCAAGTAGCAACGCAGATGAACACATTATACACACACAAGTGAACATAAAATTTAACGATGCGTAATAACTAACCTCTCACTGGTATACATATTATATATATATGTGTGTGTGTGCGTTTATTAAAGTACCATATTGTATTGTTATTGTTGTTGTTGTTACTATTATTATTATTATTCTTGTTATTATTATGTCCATACGAATCACAAATGCATTTTATGGATAGATTTGTATGTGTGTGCATGTATATAATTTATGCTTGAACAATTATTCTGTATAGGAAAGGTTGCAGTAGGAGGATTTATGTAGATATTCCATAAAATTCACTTACGCATCAACTATACATGCATACACACAAATATGTCACATACAAGCCAAGAGTAAACGGGCCCAGGACGGTGTGAAGACAATATGCAAATTATTTGTTTACTCAACTACACAACAGTCCTGTATAGTATGGATGGAACATGATATTATACCACAAGTGCAGCTTATGAATTTTATAAGCAACAACTTATAAAAATTGTTGTTGTTGCAATATCTCTATATAGGTGTAATAATTAATTTGTACCTGTAAAAAAAAAATATATCAATTGATATGTATGTCAACTCTTGATCTGGCTGATTCTACCTCTCTCTCTCTCTCTCTCTCTCGTTAAATCATAAATGCCACAAAATGTCACATGTGTCACAGTCTATGGTTTTGTTAAAAAAACCACAGTAACCGAAGAATCGTCGGTGGTGTCAGCTTTTCATCTTCTTCTTTCTTTCGACAACAGCAGCACCTTGCTGCCGTTTAAATAGTTTATAGACTGCAAAAGAGTGACTGGATATATGCATAAGAATGAATATGAGAAATAATATGAAAAATAAAAAAAATTTAAAAAAAATTAAAATGGTGCAGTCGGTGGAGTTCGACCATTTAAGAATCTACACCATTTACTGCCTTAAATTATCCTACAATTGTGAGTAAGTTTCTTTGTGAAATAACATTATATGGGGAGGGTTTCCAAAAATGGCCCGATTCAGTCCATTTTTAATAAAATACTTTTCTAAGCTGTTTTTTTTTTTTTGTACCAAATTTCATTAAAATATCTCAAAAAATGCGATGTGTACCTTGAGCACAAATTTACATACATAGACAGACAGACGGACATGGTTACATGGATTCCGATTTTGCTTCTGATTCAATCGGTGTGGTGAGTGTGGCATTTGCTGTTTAGGAGTTACACACATCCACACAAACTTAAGATAAAAATCGTATAAACTGCCAGACTAAAAAAAGTTTCATTTTATACAACTGCAATGACAGTTCAAATGAACTCTTAATCCTTTTTTAATATATTTTAAAAAGGTGGCTGATATAGGTAGGAATCTGAATGTTAATTACGAAAGTGGCCCAAGTCAACTTTTCAAAAAAAAAAAAAAAATAAATCAAACGTGAAATAGCTAAAAAGATGGACACACGTACGCGTTTAAAAAAAATGTAAAATATTCAAAATTTTAATAAAATAATTTTTCCATAATTTAATACCATTTATGCATATCTCTCTCTCTTTCCCTCATTTCTCTTTGGAAAAGCTATACTTTAACAAGTACTTTGAAAACAATTTTCATAATTTCCATCATAAGCTTCAAAAAGTGATTTTTACCCAAAAAAAAAAAAAAAATTATACAAAAAAATGAATTCCTTTTAACTTCCCTTCTTCTTTGCTTTGTTCCTATACGTAGTTGTACATGCAGACATAATTAGAATAAGTGAAAATATATTCTTAAAGTTTTTTACAAACAAAAGAAATGTGAAGAAAATGATTTATCAATTTTTTTTCTTCTGTGTACTCTGCTTCGCTTATTAAAAGCAAATCATACATCATATATTGAGAGAGAGAGAGAGAGAGAGAGAGGGAAAAATGTAAAGAAGCAGACGAAGAACACTTTATGCAAATTACGCCACGTTTGCCGTTTATGTGTGTGATACACTTAGTAAGGGGAAAACATTTTTATATAAATATGATAATAGGATGACAGGAGGTAGAGAGGGGGAAGTAATAGTAGGCTTGGTAACGTGTGGCGGTCTGTGTGGTATTCCTTTTTTTTCGTATCATTATTTAATTTTAATGTAAAATAATTAGTTTTCTATATGTATGCGTCGTACAGGTTGCTTTATATTTTTTTAAAATTATAATTTCTGTGTTCGTGTGTGTGCAAAATTATATGCTGATCTATTTAGAGACATTGAACTAAAAATTTTTTAAAGATGGCTGGTCAAAATAGGTCAAATTTGGTCAAAGGCCACGCCCACAATCAATTAAACGTTAACTATAAACTTAAAATTTGCTAGAAGCAGTGGATACTCCCACAATTTACCTTATTCAACATAAAACTCGACTCCGAAATGTATACATAATAACGAGGACGCATCATTACGCCTGCCATGCCCACTTAATATAAAGGTATGAAGGGTGCTTAAGATTTGTCTTAAACCACATTTACTTTTTTCTTTACTTGTCTTTACGTAAAGTTTTCTATTGACGTGACACGTACTTTTAACGTTTGAAACTGTAAAAAAAGACATCGAGATGATTACGTACAATAAAGAGACAAAAAATAATAGGATAAAAACGTGGCGTATAAAAATGAAAATCCTTTTTTATCTACGCGGCATTTATATGAAAGGCAGTTGCACAAAGCCAACAAATGTGAAGGTTATACATACACATACATACATACAGGCGTACGTGAATGAAGCAACATAACTGTAAAAGCGTAAAAGAGATAATTTTAAGGAAACCGCTGCAAATGAGCCAAAGGAAGGCATGCAAGCAAAACAGCTATGACACAGTAATAGAGGGAGAAAGAGAAAAGGAAACGGATTTCAATTATTAAGTTAATGAGTTTCATCTTTGCTGACTTTTTGAAAAATTATTCTTAGTTGAAAAAAAAAAAACAAAAGCTTGTTTTTTGATACGAAATGTAGTCGCTGTCGCATATTGAATGAAATGAAACGAAAATGAAAATGAAAGTTTAAATTCAAGGAAAGTTAAGCAATTTGTTTAGAAATTGTACAAAAAGAGAACAAATATATCAAATAAAATAAAAATCCATTCAAATCCATGCAAATTTGTAGTCTGTGGATGGTATTGCAGCTAAATCTTACTTGCAATGACATTCAAATTATCATTCATTGTTAATCCATTAATTACGATGACAAACAGTCAAGGACTAGAAATGAAATGTTTCCTATGATTACTAAAAGAATTGGAACGTATCCACAAAGTAACGAAATTAAGCAAACAATCCAAAAAGAAAACTTAAGGAATTCTGGTTTACTTCACACAAAACTAATGTTACAACAATCACCACGTCGATCGAGTGAGTGATGTTACTTACTTAGCTTACTTAAGCAATTCAATGGATTTTGTTGCTCTATTCATGTGTACAATGGAAAGTATGATAAATTTGTCATTACCTTTGAAACAACCACAAAGTAAAAATATTCTTGATCAGCAACAAAAACTGAGTTTATCTAGTTATGTATGTCCGTATGTCCATATGTTCGTATCTTGTTGTTACTCTCACGTTCGCAACTTTTGAGATATTAAGCTGAATTTTGCTAGAGACGTCTTACATCGAATTGCATTTTTCAATGGGGCAAAATTGTTTAAAAGCCACGCCCACAAGCGATAGATATGTATCTCTTTGCTGCCAAACATCGAACTATGAAGTTGGAATTGATTGTTAAACATATTAGAATTTGGTACATTATGCCACATTATCGATATACCTAAATTGGGCGCTGTTGAATAATAGACACGCCCACAATTTAAAAACATTTTACACAGCGTCAAGTTCCACCAACAAACTAATACGTAAGGCATAAAGAGAGCATATTAATGTACCTGCCGCGCCCACTTAGCCCACTGTTTATATGTAGATGTGCACGGTATTTAAGATTTGGCCGAAGCGACATTCAGTTTTCTTACTTGTTTTCCTCAACTATCATTCTATGCTTCAAACAATGTTTTGTGTAATACAAGTACAGAGAGTCTAAAAAAAACAATACTAACAACAACAATTCATAGAATAGTCGATTCTATGATATTTACAAAGTCATTAAGTGTCAGAGCGGAAATCGTTAATGGCACTTATAAACGTATTAGTGTCTATGATACGAGAGCTTTTGTATTTGGTAAACAAAAGCCTAAAATAAAATGAAGTGCGCACACATTTTCGCACATACATTTAATTACATATAAATATAGTTCCCGACATAAGATGCACTCTCACATAAATATCTATAAAAGCGCTCAAATATATTATGTTTGTGTGCGTGTGCGTGTGTATGCGTGTAACAAACAAAACATTTACATGCATGTCTCTTGTTAAGTAATGCTAATCGTATTAGTTTTTAAGTGGCATTTAATTGTGTTTACTTCTGCTCTCCCACCCGCTCTCCATCACTTGACTACACTTGTTTGAGTCTGTGTTCTATGCACACATATGCAATTGTGAATTCATTTGAGTATGCTTTGAGTTAGAATTTTGCACTCTTAACTCTTTTGTCTGCAATTGTATTGTTTTGTATTGAAATTGAATTATTTAATTAATTTTATGAAATAATGGAAAACACCTGTGCAGGCGTGCATAACAGTGATTGCACGAAAGATCTCGACTCTACATAACAATTATGTATAAGGGATTATACAATATTATAAATTATTATTGAAATTTGGTATAATTGATTAAAATTTCATGAGAGATCAACAACATTTTATTGTACAAATTAATGTTATTGAATAAATTAATATTTTACGAGTAGCTTCAGAACTTAAGCTTATTAACTTCTATCACCAATCAACATTTTTTATACAAGTTTATTATTTAATTTGCAACACTCCGCCGTAAAGGACAGACACTCTTAATGAAAATCTCTAACAATCTACTTGGAGATGTCAGTTCGTTTAAGTGAATGTGAGGCCCTATTAAAGAGAGTAATAATATGCTTGCCACGTCTATGGTTTATATGTAGAAATGGAAGGCATTTAGGACTTGATTGTTATACTCTGTCCAACTTGTAAGAAAGAGTGTATAAAGTTTATCCTAAAACCATAAATGCCACACCCACCTTTAATTATACCAAAAATCGGCACTTTAAAAATAACACCTTCTCGAACAATTTTTTCGAATCCTTTCCCATGTGACTCTATTTTTTAAAATAAACCTTTTCCAGCAGTTTTTTAATATTTTTTGTTTTAATTTGCTAAAAAATAATCAATTGCTTACAATCGTACTTCACGAAGTGACTTTCAAAATCAATAATAATCTTTCATTCCATTCCGTTTCATTGATTAGAAAATCAATTTCTAAACTTATTCATTATTTATGTAAAGCTTTTACATAACATAAGTGACAAATCGATATGGGGATGTTTGTGTGTGTAAATGGATACCAAATCTTAAGACATTTAATACTTGTATTTGTTGTTGTTGTTGTAAACATTTTGTATAATAACACCACAAATACCTGCAATCTACAGTTTTGGGGATCCAAACCTCAAATAAACAATTGAAACAATTACTTGTAAATGAACTAATACAAATAAGGTGAACCATTAGGTGGCATTACAAGTGTGAAGAAGAAGAATGGAAAATTTAATAATCTTGAGAATATGTTAAAATCCATAGAAAGGATCGTAATGGTGTTGTAACGATGATGATGACGATGATGTGAAATGTTGAAAAGTACTGATATCATAATAACAGCAGTAATGACTTCCTGTTGGGTCAATAATATTTGTAAGCAGTAGACGAAATAAATAATGTACACACTTAAATAATATTTGTTTAGCTTACTTATTAAGTTGGACTGGTAACTCGACAACTGCACTCTGCCACATAAGTTCCCAAAGTAACGGCAAGGATTGCTACGAATTTCAACAAATACTTAAAACTTATAAAATATTTAAACATTTTTGGTATTTCTCTAAAGGCAAAATCTTCTGAGGGCTTGAAGGGCAAAAAGAGAAAGACATGAGAGAGAGGCTGTTAAAGTTAATTCAATAATCTCTTACCAATATGCCACACACACACACACACACAATCAATACGGAAATCTCTAATTTAAGCAAATTTACACAAACATAAAGAAAATGAGAAAATTCTGAAAATCATACAAACCTTGGTTAAATGGATTGATAATGTGTAAGTATAAGTCAAACGGATATTTGAACACTCTCCTCCACGTCTCCTCTCTCGTGTACTTTGTGCCATCAAACTAGCGGTTGTCCAATAATTCTCTTCTACTTACATATGTAAATACTGGTGTGTTGGGCTTCCGAAAAATTTCTATAAAAGGAAATATTTTGTGCCACTCTCATCTCCACTTCCATTTCACTTTCGTCATCTCTGCACACAAAAATGTTTCAGTTAAATGCAAATGAATTTGATTGCTTCACCACATCATCGTCACCAAACACCAAACCGCAAGTAGTAGATGGGACAACCAAACTAACTGATCAAAACTGTAAAGTTTTCTTTTATCTCTCTCTCTCTCTCTCTCTCTCTGCGGATATTTACCAAGCCCACAATATGGAATGAAATTATAGCTAAATGAAAAGTTTTTCTTTTTTTTTTTTTGGTTTAAATGTTTTTTCGCATAAAAGAGTGAGCGGGACAGATATATTCAACTTACATGAGAGATTGTGCTTCAAGAATTGTTGTTTTTTAGTTGTAGGCGCTCCAGTATCAAACCACGCCCACTTACAGTTTAATTTTTGTGACTTATAAATTAAACATAGATTTATCTTATGTGTGGGGGTGGCATAAAAGTAGCGCTAGTTAATTTTTGTAACACATCATTTGTTCAATTTTTAAAATTTTACAAATTTTGATGTAATTGAAAAAGTGGACTTATGGGAAAATGTTAAAATTTCAAATACTTAGTATATAATATTGTGTAAAGGACTCAAAATTGTGGTACATTGAATATGGCGGCTGTTCCAAAAACTTTTATGATGATAAGGGTATCATATGAAGGAGCTGAGCAAGTATAATGCCATAAAGTGAAATTTTACTAATTCCAACATTTCTGTTAATCTACATTGTTGGATTACCGTTTTCACTAGTCTTCACTAGTAGAATAAGAATCGTGAACTTGCAACTATGTGGGTACTTAGCAAGTACTTTAATTCAATTATTAAATGATTGAATTTTTTTTAATGGATAAATCAATTTAAAGTTATTTCTCTTATTACAACTACAAAACAATATCAAAGGACTTTCAAACTTCTTTACTTGAGTGTTTTAAAAAGAAAGAAATTTTGCTCACTCTCCCCTGTATTGCCGCTGCAATGTAATGAAGTTAATTAAAAACAAGTTTTCACTTTTATTATGCTTTGAATTATGACTTATTGTAGAAATGAACAGCTAGCTATAACAATTTAGTGCCTTGGATTGTGTCTACCTGCTGTAAACAGTATAACCTCTCTCCCTCTCTCTCTCTCTTTCACTCTCACCATCTTAAGTTTAACGTAAGCTAATGTGTTTGTAATTTTTAATGGGCTACAACAAACATTACGAAACTTTTTGAATTCAATTTAAAAGTATTTTCGTGGTTAATGTTGTTGCTGTTGTTATTGTTGTTTTGGCTTTAATGGTTGTTGATGTGCCTTTTGTTCTTCGATTGCCAATCACTAATTATTTTAAAAGTTTATGCAAAAACAAGAACAACAACAACAACAACAACAACAATAAAAAACATGAAAAACTTTTTAGATTTTGAAAACTCTCGCTAACCAGAAACGTTTGTTGGGCATAAATTAACTGTAATTGATAGTAACGCAACGTAGAGAAGAGCAGTAAATTGATTTTGATTTCAATTTTTTTCAAATTCAATCAATAACGGTTTTATTTAATAAGGAGAAAGTTTCCAATGTTTACTAAATGTAGCGTTTGTTTGTGTAAATATGAGATGAGGTGACTTTCACATTTATCAACTTTTTCATTTCTTATTCAAATTACAGGGTGGTAGTTTTGAAAGGTAGTAATGAAAAGGAAAAATCAATTTGATGCAAAATAATTAAAAATATTTACAAGGCCTACTTTATACTTGTTTATACACAAAAGGGTATATTTTTTAAAACGTTTGTGTTTCTACTTAAGCGATGTTTAGCAAAGAAAAATGCGGTTCACTCGATTGACATACGCCGTACATGGTATACAGGCCTTTGTATGTATGTTTATATGTATAAATACTTTTTGCCACCTTTGTTGTCATGTTGAGGTATTTGGTTGGCATTGATGATGAAGCACTCCGGTATCTGATCATATAATAAGTTTTCTTTTCCATTTGCAACACCCTTGAAAGAGAGAGAGAGAGGGGAGATTCAATTATTAGGATTCAAATGTTAATAAAAATGTCCGTACATCCGTCTGCTCTTGGAACACTATTCTCAGCAAAATTTGAAATATTTAAATAAAATACAAAACACTTTTGATTTAAGTTGGCAGAAATCGATAGCAAATAACGAGGAAATAACAAAAAATTAAGTTATGAACTTAAAATATGTTCCACACACAATTGACACAAACTTATCTGTCAGTTTCCATAACTAAGTTATAAAACTTATATTTGTTGTAAACTTTCATATATTTAAGCTCTTAAAGCCAAGCATAAAATCAAAATACCCCCACGCCCATAAAAAAAACCGTATTTAGCTTAAAAAGCATCTTAACAAACATCCTCTATGAGAAAATATAATAAAAATCATGACACGCCCATATTTTTTATATATACATGTGAAGGATGTTTAACATTTTTCCAAAACTTCAATTTAGTTGTGTTTTTCCTTGTTTTATAATAACATGTTTTACTGAAGGTCTGCATTTTTTTTATATTTGTGTTTATTTACACAACAGCATGCAAACGCTAGTTACGATTGTTGTAGCTGTTAAATTTGCTTCTGCTGCTTCATATTGTTGTTGTTGTTGTTATTGTTGTTGATAAATAACACAATCTGATGATATGTCACACAAGTTGTAATATGTTTTGTGGCTTTTCAGTTGCACTGATTGCGGCCGAGAGATTACTCTGCTTACGACTACCGTACCGTACGCTGTAAATTGCTCTTATATGGAAATTATAGGCCAACATTTGTACTATCAAATAAATTTATACTCTCTGGTGTAGCATTGTTTTTGTTTAATGAGAAATATTGGCGTTTCTGCGTTTCTTTTTTTGGATCTCACAAAAAACCTCGATATGTAATTACAGACAAGTAAAAATATTGAAGCATATTGTTTCATACCTATCTACCTTTTACGGACTCATCTGATTAATTTGTATAACAGATGTATAAGCAGAGGGAACTTCTACCAAAAGTTCTTAATTTCCAATTAGTTCCTATAGAGAGAAAAACTTTATATTGAAGAATACAATCCGCATCCACACTTATTACTTTCCTTGAAAAGACATTCTGAAAGTATTTCCAAATCAATCAATTTCAGTTTGAATTACTAAAATTTTTGTAACAGTGTATAAACAACAACAGCTACAATAAAAATATTATGACAAAAATTAAAAAAGAAAAATATTCCTGGTAGCAACAATAACAACAATAATAAATCTATTTAGAAAAAAAATTTATAACAACAACAACAATAACAACAAATAAGAAAGACAACAAACAAAAAAACTGCTAAGTAGAATTTTTGAAATCCTCCCTTATCATCAAGGTCCGGTTTAAAAAAAAAGGACAATTTCAAAAATAATTACAATTATTAAGAAAGATCAAATAAAACCAATAGTTTAAGGTATACAAAAATAATGAATTGAATAAAAACTGCAATATGATAATTTTGTCTGTACATCCGTGAATGACGCAACAACATGACCTGAAGCATAAAATAAAGGAGATGGTTCCATTTAAGATATAAGAAGCATACAATTTCATTCTTTTTAAGATAAAAGTTGCTTTTTCATTATATAAATAAAGTTCCGAATATATTTCCATTCCCTTGCTAAGGAGTGCGGTAACTTATTGAACATGTATGTATGTGTATACGTGTATATGTAAATATGTACACAATATACATAAACCTTCGCACAATACTCAATTTGGAATTTTTTTCTTTTCTTACTATGACACACACCCTTTGAGGGCAATGATCATAAATTGTAAGGAATGTTCTTCTTCTTCCTGTGTATTGTTCATTTCCTTTTGTTATTTGTGGTGTGTTGTATGCGGAATTGGTTCAATTTATTTTTTATACATATTTAAATGGAAGGATGGCGAAGAAAGAGAGAAAGAGAGAGAAGGTTCTCACTTACGTGTACATTTCTCTGCATCCTCATAATAATAAGTTTCTCGGTTACTACACTACAGTATATATAGATTTTATAAATTTTCCACATAATTTCGGGTGTGGCATGCCCATAATATACGGTACAGATGTATGTAATGTCATGTTGTGCGTGTGTATGAAATAATCTTCATGGTTTGTTGTAATTCCTACAAAAAAAAAAAAGCCTTAAGAGACCGGATGATAAAAAAAACATCATTGGTTTCAAATATTTTCGAGGGTTTGGTTATGTTTAGAAATTAGTTAAATTTTGTCAGTTTTTTTAATTTGCTCACAAATGTGTCAGTCGGTCTGTACTACATGAGCCTGCCTCAATCACTGCCTAACTGTTTTCAATCATTGTCTCACTGCCTATCATTATATATATTTTTTTAACCTTCTATTTGGTCTACTATTAGAAGTTCTGTAATTCGGTTTGTTTTTCTGTCCATCCGTCCACATTATGTATTTTTCTCATAGTCTTCTACACCGTTTATGAATTTTTGGCTATGTTATGTTATATATATAAACGAAGAATATAAAGATTATTTTTTCTTCTTCTTCTTCTTCTTCTTATTCTTTCCGAGTTTTCTTTCTTAATAAACCTACAAGCTCATAAAACAAAATAATGTGTAAATGTGTGTCTTAGCAGTACAGTAAAAGAAAAGTCAATATGTAGTGAGTGCGTATACAATTATTTAAAATACAAATGAAACTGAAACAATTTCATTGAAAGTTAAAGCAAACCAGAACAAAACAATAACATAAAAAGTTTTACATTCAGATGACATTGAAAAATGTAAAAATTATGCAGAGAATACACTCCCGGCAGTGTACATACCAAAAAATTGCGAAGGTTTTGTAGAAATTTTTACATATATATACAACAACTTACTGGAGAGTGTTTGTTCTGTTTTTTTGATATTTTTATACGCTACACCTTAATTTTTTAAATAGTTTTTTAATTTCCTTTCAATAATTAATAATGTATAGGAAGGGCCAAATGAACTTATATTGAATGATTTTTTACTGTATAACTCAGTCAACATTTCTTTTATAATAACTCATAAACAATTGGCACTTAATGACGTTTGTGGTTGATTGTTAAGGATTTTTATGCAATCCTAAGTAAAACTCTCTACGTTTCAGTTGCTGTTTTTTTTATACTTGTCATACTATAGAAGACACTGTTACTCCTTGTACGAGTATTACACATAGTTTTCATTTCATTATTGATACAATTGTTGCAACTTGTCTTTCTGCCACATAAGCATATGACTCTCTAAATAAACTTATATCGGTACATACATACATACAGTGTATGCATGTGTAAGCCTGAAGTAACATAAAAACTTTGTTAATACTTTTAATTAAATAAGTCGAATTTCACATTAAAATACAAAGGGAGGGAGAGAGAGAACTGTTGTGTAATTGCGTATAATAGAGAGAAACAACAACACATTGGACAAAGAGAAAAAAAAACAAAAAACAAAGAACTCATGACACAAAGTGAGCGATGGTATTGCAAGACAATTCATTGGGTTACACAACCTACGCTAAATATTTTACATACATATAGAAACTAACAAAACACAACTTTGCTCATATATATTTTAGGCAACAGCAATAACAACACAATCTTGACATGCATAGTTGTGTGTACTGTATTGTGTTTCTTTCCTCTTTTTTCGGCTGCTGTTTTATTTATATTACCATGAAGAAACGAGCTCTTCTCTCTCTCATACTCACGGTACATCTCCATGCAAGTTAAGCCAAATAGAGAGCATTAAACAATTCAGTGAGATTTTCTTTTCTTTTCTTTACATTTTGTACGCAATTCTATTATATACTGTAGTGGCAGTGAAGCATCATCATATATCATTTTGAGTGCTGGTGTATATGCATTAATACACACACATACACACATTTAGTTATTTATTCTACATTTATGTATAATTAGCCTGACGCGCCGAAAAGTACATTGCTTCGGTTGTTATGTTTACATTTTTGGAAAATTATTTTGACAGAAAAGTGTTTCTATAGCAACTATTTACTTATGTTTATAATTTTATACATACATACACACATAAAAACATTCTGTTGCCTTATATAAAATATTAAGAGTTACACTTAAATACAAGTACAATGAATAATAAATCTAAAAAAAAGAGACGTTCCGTAAAGACTCCTTAAGTACATACTTGATCAATATCAATATCTCAATAAGTTTAACAATGTCCGTGTGTGTGGGTGCTTGTTTTTAAAATGCTCGCGGTAGCAAAAATGTAGATATTTAGGCGAAATTGGTTACACATATTCTTGGTAACATATTAAAATGGATAAAATTGTTTAACAGCTACGCCCAAAGGTGATAAAAATCTTAGTGAAATTAAATCAAAGTTGTAAAATTCATGAAAAATATATTTTGTATAAGAAGTAGAAGAAAAGTATAGGTTATGTCTTAAATGCAATGTAAAAGTGAGCATGGCAGACATCTAATTAAGCCCTCTTGGAATGTTTCACAAAACTACTCAGAATCTGCACAAATAAAAAATTTTCTTGTAAATTGTGAACGTATACATTTTTATGACTCCTCCCACTTTTAACAAATCGATGTATACAATAATTGTAAATTATTAAGATTCATCAAATAAATCAGAATCTCAAAAAATCACAATTTTTTAAGGCGTAATTTTTATATGACCCCTCCCATTTTTATAACAAATTTGTGGATTTTATATATATTTCATGAGTAATTTTTTTGTCAGTTGTGGGCGTGAACCTGATCAATTTCGTACAAATTTTTAATAATAGCCTGTGTGCAGGCTATAATGGAATAACAAACTGTATCTGATGGAAAAAGTATGAAGAAGAAATCTAGTCAAATAACAGACACGCCTACAATAAAATAATTTAAAATAAAATACATTTGTATATTACACATGTGTATACAAAAACACAAAATACTTGTAATATGAAAAATTGCAATCACTAGATACCGGCCGTTTACAGACAGACGGACATAACTTTGTAGATAAATTTGGATTTTAATAAGGTGTAAAGTCTCTCTGGGATCTTTTGCATGGAAGCACAATCTAAGTCAGACCATTATCATCTTATGGAAGGTACATAAAAAGGCCATGAGTGGTTCCAAAAGGTTTTAATATTATAAAAATTCAATATATTGCAGTTCCCTGGCAGAATATAAAACCTCTATTGTTGTTGTTGGTAATGGTACTCATATAGTTTCATTCATTGTAACAGTACTTCAGTGAAGTTGTTATTACTGTTTTTTTAAAAATTTTTTTGTCTCACTTGTTACTTGAGTTTTTAAGCAAAACATAAAATTAGTTACTCTACTGCCTGAGTATGTAACAAACTCTTAACAAACAAGTAATTTTCTTAACATAAATATAAGATTGTTGTTGTTGTTGTTGTTGTTGTTTTGTTAAGCTACAGTTTACATGATGATGATGGAACAACAAAGTACTTCATGTACTTTTTCCTATTGTTGTATGTGTCTGTGTATGTGTTCTTGTGTTTATATTTTAACACTTGCTAATTTTCTGTTAGTTTGTTGTTATATGATTATGTGCATATATATATGTGTGTGCGTGCGTAAAGGTTTCCTTAGTGATATGTCAACTTCTTTATTATTTTCCATTCCATGTTCTTTCACAACACTTTGGCTTGGCAATTAAAAAGTTAAATTCATATAAAGTGCAGAAATGTATGAAATAGTTTCTTAAGAGGGAAAGCAAAATCTGAGATATCTCTGAAAAAAATATTCCTTTTCGTATTAGTGCGCCAAGTGTATGTGTGCGTGTGTGTGTGTGTGGTCAAGCTCAAGACAATCGTAATTTGAAAACTTTCTTACTGCCTTTCTTTCTTGCACTCTTGTTCTTATTTTACAGTCTTAACACCCAATGGCCGGTGGCACTAAAATAATGTTGTTGGTATTTCTCATAAAAAATGAAAAGCGAAAAAAGAAAAAGGAAAGCAAACAATAAAAAGTTAGTCTCCAATTTTTCAGTTGTGCGCTGGATTGCTACTGGTAACTCTATATCCATTTTACAATGCACCAAAGTAGTAAATTTCTATTAAATGTGCATTTTGTACAAGTTTTTGAATTAAAAACGAAAGAAAATACACAACTTTCGTGTTCATATTACTTTGCGTTTGTTATAAATTTACACAAGATAGAAAAAAACGAAATAAATAGAGAGAAAAAAATCAAAACAATCTGAAAAAAAAGTGTTACAAGTTGTGATGAATTTTCAATACCACTATTCCTAGTGCTAGATATCACAATATCAAGCCATTAAAAGTTGTAAAGGGAAGAAGATCTCTTGAAATGTAAGAAGAGGACAGACAGACAAAAAATAAGTTAGGGAGGAGAAGAGGAAAATAATGTTCGAATATAAAGACTACATAATGAAAGAGTGTATTTTCTGAATCAAGCAAAAAAAGTGGGCGTGGCTGTTATCTAAACCTTATACAGTATCCACAGTAAATGGTATATAGAAGAATTATGGGCGTGACATTTGATTAATTATTTTTCCTATTTTAATTAAAAACATTTTGAGCACATCTTGGGGAGGGTATAAAAAGTAAAGTGTAACCAAACTGGGTGCAGGGTGTACACAAAATATAAATGTAAGCCCAGGTGTGCATTCTACAACTATGCACCAGGCCTTGGCTTAACACATTTCTTAACCTTTCCTTCCTTTTTCTTAAAGTGTCGAGAAGAATGTTTTAACACAACACAGGTGTCAGTGTTAGCGATGATAATGATGTCTTCCATATACAATCTATTTCCTTATAAATATATATTATATTATATACATAACATATATATTTGTACAGTTAAACAATTGCTGTGTGTTCTACTGTTGGTTGGTTGGTTGGTTGATTGGTTGGTTGTTGTTATTGTGGTGGCTATAAAGTGAAAAGTTTACAATTTGTGGTTTAATGAAAACCTGTAAAGAAGGAAGACACAAAGAACAGAAACAGAGGAAATTAAAAATAAAAAAGAAGAAGAATTTATGCAAGAATATTGTAGTAAAGAAGGTGTTAGAGTTAATATAACTTCTAAACACCGGAGAAGACAAGAATGCACACAGAACGCACAACACACCCTAGAGGGACCACATGGCAACAGGACTAGGAAGGAAGAATTGTTTCTTTTTTCCCCTTTTTTTTCTGTTTATTTTTTACAAAAAAATATTACTGTGCGGTATTGAAGCGTCTTGAGTACCATGACTAATACTCAACAGTATCATTGTGGTAAAGCGTTGCTCTGATAATTGTGCTTAAAATAATGAAACTAAATAAACACAGCTACACACACGCACACGCGCACGCACACATACACATACAAACTTGCTTTAACACTAAGTAACAAGAACACTTAACCAAGCACCAAATATACCAAAAAAAAAAAATATATACAAAATAAAAGAGGGAGAGTGAGAGAGAGATAGTGAGAAAGCATAGAGAACATGTTGTTTATATATAATAGGAAATTTTCCCAAATTAAAATACAGCAGCAGTGGCAGCAGCAATAGCAACTCTCAGCTATAAATCACGGCTCCTAAGAACGCACACAAGATATAAAATAACAGCAGGAACATGAACTAGAAATATTATGCTAAACCAGCACAAAAAGGTCTGCACGTACTTAGAGAACATCTTAAATACTATGCACTTCTATATATGTAAAGTGGGCGTGGCACATAACTTAACAATTGGCCAATGTTGTTTTTATTTTATATCATTAAAAAAAAAAGGATTTTTAATTGTGGGCATGTCTGTTATACAACCTCGTCTGTATTTTTAAACATCAGTTTGGGCTAAACTTAAATATATCTCTCATTAATATAACAAAAGTGGGCGTGCCTAAAGTACTTGATTACGTTCTCTAATAGGGCACGTATTACACAGACTCTTACAATTGCGCTTGTATTCTAAATATGTAAGTAAGGGCGTAAGTGTTATCTAACCACGCCCATATTTGTCATATTTTGAACTAATTGTACATTTTTGTACCAAATTTTCTTTTCATAGCTTCATTTTATTGCTAAATATGCTAAATTTTTCTTGATTGTGGGCGTGGTTTTCATTAACAAAGTACACTCAAACTAAATTGAAACCAAAATTTAAGAACTAGAAATATTTATAAAAAAATTCATCATAATAAGATCTTAAAAATTCACAAGCCCAAGATCTGGAAGGTATTCAAACGGACGGACGTTTTTTAAATCATTTCAGATTTTTATATAAATATTTGAATAATGTTACAAACAAATTAATAACCTTGGTATGCCTTTTATTTCAATTGTAGGGTTTAGCAAACACTTACACACACATGTATACAAACTACAATAAAGTGCTACTAGCACTGCGTATATATATACTAAGCTAAATAATGTTCTTCTCTTTGGTATATTAAACAGCTCTAGGGTAACATTTTGTTAAAGTTTGAACTGTACCCCAAAAGTAACAACAACAACAACAACAATATAAAACAAAATATAAATTTAGATTTGAAAACAAAAAAAAAAAAACTGAAATAGTTTAAGTGTCATTTTCCATAGAGAACGCTTAAGGCTATAAGGAACAAACACATACACACATACACACATACATACACAGACAAGCAACTCCTTTTCTATTAGTAACACTTTTATTATTATTATTACTTAAGTTATTGAACAAGTTTTATTTAATAATTATTTTAAATTAAAAAAGAACCACTTAGCCTTTGTTGCTGTTGTTATTGTTGAAGAAACATAAAATTTGCGTTCTTTATTTTATATTATAATTTTTTATTATTAATAAATTTTATATTATTCCTTACATTTTCTACTTGGTTCAAGGCGTTTGGTTACAGACCCAACACAATGGACGATTTTGTTTTTCACAATTATTTGTTAGAAACGGCCAACAATACGCCTGTTTGGGTATTTGATTTATGCCCCTTTTTATGAAATATATCTTTTTTTTTTTTTAGATCATTTTTATTATATATCACAGAACACAATAGAAAGCTTTTCAAACACTACGCTTATTTGTGCTGTTATATAGCAGCCGCATACAAAATGTTTTTATTTTTTACTTTTTTAAATAAAAAGCATAAACACCACACCACCACACTGTAACAATTGGAATAAATATTTGTTTAGGCAATTTGCATTGACATTGTGGCCAAAAACATAATAAAAAACTCGAAAAAAATTCTAAAAAATGGGAAATTGAACAAAATATTTTGTTTTTTTTTTTCTGGAAAACCTATGACACTCTTGGTCATAAGCAAGCGTGGAGTACATGTGCCCACATTCATATATGAAACAATGAAATGAATAATAATAAAATACAACAACAAAATCAGCATGAATAACAATAGTTTATGGGCTTCATACCAACGAGCTCAATAACAGTGCACGCTGGCACATTAATGCTTCCAGCAAACGTGCCACGTGGCTGCCACTCATTTTAGTTTAGTTAGGTGGTGATTTGTTTAACCAACACAATACATATACACATACATATATGATACATGTATATGACTTTTTATAAATTTTTTTGTTTTTGCTCCCAAAGTAAAGCTGAAAACATTCATAAATCAAAGGATCTTATTTAAAATCATCATAACTCTTGACTGCAATGCAGAAACACTTTTAGATTTCAGATTAACTATTGTCCTTATTTCGTTTGATCGAAAAACTTCTATCGATCATCCATAACGTTTTTGTAATAATGATTATAAATATGTATGTATATATTCAACAATTGAAATATTGAAAAAATTTCGATCATCGATAAAGATCATTTTTGATCTTAAAAGTTTTTACATCAAAAATGACAATTTTGTCTATGTAATAATAATATAACGGGAACAATCAATTGATCGAAAAAATGTTATCGATCAAACACAGCGATTATTGTAAAGTTTTACCGTAAAATATTTTTCATGAAGAAGAATAGCGATCATTTATATTTATTTTGTCCCAATTAGCTAGTCCTCCTTTGTATATATAGTTTTTTTAGGCAGGTCAAAATAAATTCTTTCTAAAGTCAATAAAATTTGGTATTGATCGAAATAACTTTTAAAAGTTTCATTTAATCTGACACTTACTCCGGATGCATTTAACAATATTTTATTTTATAATTTCTATTTAACCCAGCCCGTATGACAATTTCAGTTACTTATAAAAACCTTTTAAATTTTTGTATTCAACTACCGTTCTGGCATTCCCATAACTGAAGTGTCCATTCACTCATAACATTGAATATAAAATATACGATATTATGTGTGAGCTTAAAAGCCGTTCATTTTTATATTTATTTATATATATATATTTTTATACATAAATGAATAGTACAGACTAAGTATTTACCGCAAAAGTAAATACAAATCGCACTCCACTGCAATGGATTGCTTGCTGGCCTGCTTGCTTACGTTTCGGTCGTGCTGTGTTTCATGTTGTGTTATGGGGTTCGTGCGTTATCGCCATCTGGCAAAGCGATAGAGAGCAGCAGGCACGCAACTTTTCCTGGATAATTGGCACATTTATGTCTGGGGAAATATCGTTTCGAACTAAATGTTTACCCAACAATAACAGCCAACACCAGCACCATCGCACACACCTGATGACTAACGACGATTGGCTGTTAAGTGGTGGGGATATATGATATGACAATTTCACGTGATTGAAATAACAATAACAACAACAATAACAACAATACCAATCACAATTCCTCTAATATGTGCAAATCAGGTGCCGGTTAGGTACGATTTCTAAAGAGAATTAATTTCATTTTACAATAGTGAAAAGAATTTCTATGATTTTTCACTTTTGATTGATTGAATGGAAAATTTTGCCTTATTTGTAATGTTGTGCACAAGTGAACCAATTTGTGGATTGATGTAGCCGTGGCCGTCAATCTGTCCCGAGGTCTGTTTATAGTTGTAACACTTTTATAAAGTTATTATTGCATATAAGTGTAAGTATTTTTTTATATAAAGTAAGCGAAATTGGTTTAAAACCACGCCCACAATTACTAAAAACCTTACCATCAAGATAGATTACTTATAAAATTTAGCTTTGAAATTGAATTTCAGTATCTATAATTAACTTATCCATCAATGGAGTAAAAACCAGGCAAAGTTGAAGAACTGACATGTCCTCAATAAAGAAAAATGATTCATTCATATTTTCAGCTATGAATTTTATCAAATTTTCTATCAATCGATGAGCTCAAAAAATAAGCAAAGTTGATTAACAGACTAACGACTAAAAAATGTATCTATCAGTTATCTCAGGTATTTGGTGAACAAAATTTGTGATTAGCCACCATCATCGATTTAATATAAAAGTGGACGTGGTCGGACCAAATTTAATTATTGTAAATCCACTGATATGAATTTGAAGCGTAATAGTCTAGAGCCAAAAGAAAAGGTAATTAATGCCACGAAAGATATCCTTGACGTCATAAAATATGCTTAATATTTATTAAGTAATAAATAAGTAGGGTGTAGAAAAATTTAATAAATTTCCTGAATGCATAATTTATAAAATTTCGTTTTATTGTTTACAAAATATTTCATTCAAAGCTAACTTGAAATTCAACAATAACAAGGTTTTACCTTTAAAATCTAACTCAATTTATTTCTTTGTGTGTGTTTTGTGTTTGTGTTTGTTTTGGTGTGTGTGCATTTTATATTTTCTATGTTTGGCTTTTGTCAACTAAAACATTAACAGAAAATTTTTAACAAAAATAAAACCTGCACACACAATACAAACACACATCCACCCTCCTATAGAAAAAGTTAAAGTTTAAGCTAAAATTATTACATTTCTCACGCATGCGTAACTGTGCATACATCAAATACACAAAAAACATTTCTTTATGTATGTGTATGTATGCAGGTATGTATGTATGTACCGTTAATCGAATATTTAGCTTGGAATTAAATTTTACGGTTGTGCGATTTGCTGAGAGTTGATGCTAGGGAATAAAATTTTTAATATTTTATATATATGTGTGCATGTGTATGTAAATGACAAATTTCACTTTTTGTAAAAATGTGAAAATGTTTCATAAACTAACTAAAAAACCGGTTTAATTAGTGCACAGTTTTCAATATTTTTTTGTTTTTCAACTCTACGGTTCTCTCTCTCTCTCTCTCTCTCTCTGTATGGTGGTGTTTTGATCTATCACCATCATCACTATACATCTTCTTCTTCTTACTATTATTCACGTTCTAACAATTTAAAATTGTGCATAATTTTATGCATATGAACGAACCATGTGTAAAGTGGAAACAAAAATAGGAAGGAAAAAAAGAATATGACAGAAAAAATTGCAATTGAAAATATTATGATGCCGAAATTACTACAAAAAGAAAAGTATTCATTTTCACAAAAATGGCAAAATATTACATATGCACCGACACACATGCACGCATAGGCAAGAACATGATAAAAATTCAAGTCAAGTAAAAACGAAATTGCAAGCTACTCACTCAAGCATGTAAAAAAAATAAATTAATTTAAAAAAAACACAGTAAAAAACTATTTGAAGCTTAAGACAACTTTTGATTTACACTTTACACTTGTAAGCCCAGAATTGTACATGTTAAATATTTTTAAAATTTAAATTTCAGTTTTTATGTAAACTGTGAGCGCGTCTAATATTCGCTTACGTTTACGCATCGTTTAAATGTCACATAATCATGTGAATAAGACTTCAACTTTTGTGAAAATTTTTCCATTTTTCGACTGATCGACATAATTAATCGGAGTTAAAAAAAAATGCCAAAAGAAAATTTAAACCGACAGACATATTTGTGACGACTTGCATTTCGAGTTTGATTTTGAAAAATCTCTTCTTTTCTAATGTAAAAAAAAAAAAACAAAACTTTAAATTGTAAATAAAACGAATGCTAGCGAATTGTCATGTTTATCCAAACGAGAGTTTGGGAAAAAGTCTCACTTAGGTGGGAAATAATTTGAAATGTATGTATGATACAAAATGCCAACAACAACATATTATCAACTAAAAATTTTTTCAAATTCAAGGTCAACTCATAATGAACATGGAATTATGAAGAATTTTTTCCGATTTTGGTATGAAAGATATTTTGATATATAGATGGGATGGACAAAATAATATGAACAACCGACATACACACAATATTTCCATATTTATTAATTAGGTTTTTGGGCCACCATTTTAATAAGTTCTTAGCGTGTCTGAATAGTTCTGCTGTCACTTTCTCTGTTGAGATTAAAAATTAAAGGTTTCGTCTCAAGCAAATACAACTTTTTTTAAAACCGGACTGACAGACAAAAATTATTAAATCGATGCAGAATTTACTTTTTACCAAAAATAAACACATTTTGTGTTACTTAGTACTCCTAGATGTTGAAAAAGTACGTGACCGGAAGGAGGCAGTTATATAAATAAATGTTAATGACTCGCGTTTAAGTTTATATTTCGGAAAATGTGCATTTTTTTTTTAAATTAATTTTTAGCAATTAGTTCGGTATCCTAAATATGTTTTTCAAAGTATATGAAAATTACAAAATTTTCATTTCTTTATGCTGACACGTATACTCGTATATCTCTCGTGGCTTTTAAGTACAATCTGTCAGACAACTCCTTTGACTTTATTTCAATTTATTGTAACAAAAAAAAAAAAAAAACAATTTTGTTCTTTCCTCGTCACCCTCTCCACGCTTATTCTTGTTATAAAATAGAGAAAAAATATGTTTCCTGGTTATCAATTGTTGGCCGTGTCTGCAACATACCAACGGGGAAATAAAATAACTTCAATAACTTATTGTCTGCAGGATTTTATTGGTGGATTTTATAAACTATTCAACGCCTAAGGATTCACAACTCACTAAAGAGTTATTCTTTTGCTAACTCTTCTTCTGCTTCTTCTTCTTATCCTTTCTACCATTGTCTATATCTATAATGTAACTCAAGTTCAAAGTTGTTACCACATAAGTAAGGACTATCTTTGGCCATGCTTGTAAGTTTTTTCCTTTCTCCCATATTATCGACAAAGAATGTTAAGTGAGTTACGAAAGACGAAACATTATTCCAACCAACAATTGATGAAAAGTTATAAATTGTGAAAAAAAAGATAGAAATGTATGGAAAGACGGGGGAGGAGAGTTCAAAAGGAAACTTCTTGTAAACTGTGTCGCAAATGTGTTTAGACTTATAAGTAGCTTTAGCCTGAGTCGTGCAAATGCGTTTAAGAATAAAAATGATAATAAAAAGTAAAAGTAAACCGTAAGCGTCCAATACGCTTTAGAGGTGCTGTCAAGAAGAGATCATTTAATTAATATTCATAACGGTGTGTTTTTATTTAATAATTTACTTCTTTAATTATTTTATTTGCTTATAATTTAATGGAGGAAACGCGCTACAATGATGTGTAATTGGTAAAATAAAAACGTAATCAATCAGGTAAAAAAAATACAAAATGTGGGCGTGGCAAATATCTGCTTGTACTCTTTAATGGTCTGTAATATGTTGGATCTTAAACAAAAAAGAAAAAACACGGCTTAACGATGAAAAAGTTCAATTTAATAGATTTGCACTATATTTCCACATCGTAGCTTAATTTTTGTAAACGATTTCTAACAACTTAAGTAGTTTACTTCATAGGCGCACAATGTAATCGATCAAATAAAAAAAGGAACAATTGTCTTACCTTAGAAATCCTGCACATATCTATACAAAATATGGGCGTGCCTTTTATCTGATTACACTATATCATAGTGTGGGTAATACAGATCAACTTTCGCGTTAGATATTAAATCAAAAAAAGACTGTTTTTTAATAATTGTGGGCATGGCCGCCCATTTTCAATGTTTAAAGGATAAGTGCGTGCACCTGATGGATAGATTTTGGTCGATTGAAGGCGTGGCTATTGTCCTCCTATACATTCCAATAACAGACGGACATCCGGATAAACAAAAACTGAAAATTAGACTAAAATTGTTTGATTAACGAATTAATGAAAGTTTTTTGGGGACAAGGGTATAAGTATGTAAAATAAAGCATTTTAGTCTTTATTCATCTTTAATAGTCCTTTAATATAACAGACAGCGCTTAGCTTGTTCTGTTCGATATGTTCGTGTAGCAATAAAGTACAAACTAGACGGATTTGTTAAACATGTGTATTATACAGAAAATTTAAATTATTGATCCGCCCTTCACGGCACCGCGTTCAGTGCAACCAAAACTGAAAACGAGAAAAAAAAAACACCTCCATGCAATCAAATAGATTTTTATACCTTTTTTAATCTCCAGCTAAAGCTATTAATTGAAAAATGCAGAGAAATTTAAAAAAACACACACACGCGCGCACCCCCAATTGAGTTGAAGAAGAAAAAAATTAATTTCACAATAATTTAATCCCCAGGCTTATGCTTTGCATTCGTATTCATCATGTTCGCCATGTTTACCAATATTTAATGATTATTTAAATGAAATTTATCGTTTATGCATGATGAGCGTTTTTTATGCAGACACCTCATGCATCAGAAGGGTAAGCATGGTAAATATTCACACGTAATATAATTTTTTTTTTGGGGGGGGGTAATTTAAAAAAACATTTATTTCATTGTAAATTGTCTTGGTTTAAATTTAACAAGTTTTTTACTTTGGGACTTATTTTTTTTTTTAATTTTTTCCTAATAATCGTCCCCTGATAGCATTTGTTAGTTAGTCGAATAAGACCTTAATTTAAAAAATAAGTAAAAAACTAGATTAAAATAAAAACAGTGGGTGTGGCAGGTACACAATGACGCCCTTTAATTGTGTATTACTTAAAAATCCTGTTTTCGTTTAAAAAAATAAAAATATTTAAAAAAAAAAAACGAAATGTCTGGAGCTATGGTTCGTATCGAACGCTAAACGCGGAAAATTACGGTACATGGAAATTGCACTTGAAAGAAATTTTGATAAAAAAACGACCCATGGAGTTTTGTTGATGGAAGCAAACCACGAGTGGCAGATGATGCTGCATGGATCGAAAATGATCAAAAAGCTTGCGCGGATATAACGTTGTCGGTGTCTTCTTCTGGATTAGGTCTTATAGGAGATTGCGTTGGCTCCAAGGATATGTGGGAAAAGTTAAGTTCAATTTTACAATCTAAAGGACCAGCTAGGAAGGCAACTTTGTTGAAACAAATTTGTTTGGTTCGACTAAAAGAGGGTGACAATGTCCGTGAACATCTTAACAATATCTTTGATGCCGTTGAAGAAGTCAAAGAAATCAATATTCCAGTTGGTGATGATATATTGCCTATTCTACTTTTATACAGTTTGCCAGAATCTTTTGAAACTTTCCGATGTGCACTTGAAACGAAGGACTCGTTACCAAGTCCAGAAGTTTTAAGAGTCAAAATCCTTGAAGAAGAACAATCACCTAAGGCAAAAGAAAGTCGAGATGAACAAAATGTTTTATATGCCAAAATCAACAGAAAAGGTAAAAATGTTCAAAAACCTGAACGTAAGCCAAAATATGATGTTTCTCAAAAGAAAACATGTTTCAAGTGCGGTAAAGTTGTTCATCTTGCTAGAAGTTGCAGATCTAAGCAAAATACGCAAAGTGTTGCTCAAGCAGAAGAAAAATCTCTATTTAGTTATACAGAATCGATAGACGAAGCTTGGTGAAAAATGTTTTTTAAACTTTAAGCCAAGCAATTCTACTCTGAATTTGGCGGATCAACTAAAAAAATCAACATAAGAAATGTTTTATTTGTGCCCAATTTACGTACAAATTTGTTATCGATATCCAAAATTACACACAAAGGATATGAAGTTTTTAAGGAAAATGAGGCGTTTGTTGCTAAGCAACATGAAGTATTGTTAGCAGCTCAACGTGTTGGTAATTTTTATTACGTTAACAATTCCAAAATACAAGTAAATTTGGCTAATGCAGACAATGTAAACATTACCCTGAGGCATTCTCGTATGGGTCATGTTAACGAAAATGATTTAAAAATTTTAACTGAAAAGGTTCATGGCATGCAGTTTAATCCTTCTGAGAAGTTGCATTGTGTGTGAAATATGCGTAACGGAGAAACTGGTTCGACAAAAATTTCCAAAGTCAAATGAAAAACGCACCGATGACTTATTACAAATTGTGCACAGTGATGTGTGTGGACCGATGCGGATAGCATCAAATTCATCGACGATTTTTCTCGTTCTTGCACTGTATATTTTATAATGAATAAATCTGATGTTTTATCTGTTTTGAAAAAACATAAAAGCTATGCTGAAACAAATTAAAGTTTTTACAATCAGATAATGGAAAAGAGTTTTGCAAAGAAGATTAAGCGCTCCATATACACCACAACAAAATGGGTTGGCAGAGCGTAAAAATCGAACTCTAGTTGAGATGACAAGGTGTATGCTAAAAGAAGCAAACGCACCACAATCATTTTGGGCTGAAGCCTTAAATACAGCCTGTTATTTGCGAAATCGATGCCCTTCTAAAGCTCTTAATGGTGATGTACCGTACGAAATTTGGACCGGTAAAAAACCAAGTGTTGCTCATATAAAAATTTTTGGTTCAAAAGCTTACGTTTTACTAAAAGACAAAAGTATTGGCAAATTCGATTCGAGGTAAATACCCATCTGAGGTTAAGGCATACAGATTGTTGTCACCTGAAACGCACAAAATTATAATTAGTTAGTAAAAAGGACGAAAAAGTCAAAAACACAAACTGTAATTCATTTGATTATTGTTTAGTTGCTAATAAGAAAATATGTGATAACAACATGGCTACTCTTGATGAACAAATTACGTTCAACAAGATGATGGTGTACGTCAGAAACTTCACATGCTGATGGTACAAATAAAATTGGCAGAGGTCGGTCACGTCCCTTACGTACAGGTCAGAGAGGACGTCCTAGAAAAATTTACCATTATCAAAATCAACAAGTTAAAAATGAAAATGATGGCAGAAGCGAAAGTGATTCTGATCAATATGAGGATCAATTACAAATTTAATTTTAAATGATGATCCTGTAATTTTTGATGATGCTATGAATAGTGACAACGTTAAAGATTGGGCGCGAGCGATTGAGGACGAACTTATCGCTCAATTATTAAACAAGACTTGGGAAATCGAAGAGCAACCAAAGGATCGAAAAATAATTGGTAATCGTTTTGTTTCTCGAACTAAAGGTAATGGTTTACGAAAAGCACGTTTGGTAGCCAAAGGTTGCGCACAGCGTCCTGGTGAAGATTTTGTTGATACTTACTCTGCAGTAGTAAGACGAACCACTGTTAGATTAATGAGCGCTTTATCGGTTGAAATGGATCTTACAATTCACCAAATGGATGTAGTTACAGCCTATTTTAATGGCGTTCTTGATACTAATGTTTACATGAATATTCCTGATTATCTTAAAACATTTTTGGAAAAAATTTTATCTGGAAGAACAGTAGATTCCTCCAAAATTAAATCTAAATTAATGCTTTAAATAATTCTAAAAAACCACTATGTAAACTAGTCAAAGCATTGTACGGATTACGCCAATCGGGTTTGCGTTGGTATGAGAAGTTAACTCAAAACTTGTTAGACTGTGGACTAAAAAGATCAAAACACGATCCCTGTTTATTTACCAAACAAGAAAGCAGCGATATTATGTTTATCACTATATATGTCGACGATATCCTAATAGCATCAAAAAATGCCGAGTGGATAAAGGACATTAAATCGAGATGAAGGATCTTGGTCCAGTAAAGACGTGTTTAGGAATTGAATTTGTGCAAGATCTAGATTCACATAGTGTCATTTTAAAACAAGAAAAATACGTTAATGAAATTTTGAAACGTTTTAATATGCAAGATGGTAAACCTATAAGTACACCAATGGAAGTCAATAGCAAGTTACAAAAGCCTGAAAAAGTAGATGGAGAATTTATGAAATCCTGTCCTTATCAAAATCTTATGGGTGCTCTAATGTATATTGCTGTCAATACTCGTCCAGATATAGCTTATAACCGTAAATTGAAAAGAACTGCCAATTGTGGGTTAATGTATAAAAAATCAAATTCTCCGTTGTATGGCTTAGTGGATGCTGATTGGGCAGCAAATCTGGTTGATAGGCACTCCTGTTCTGGTTGGATCTTTATGTTAGGTGGTGCTGCCATAAGCTGGGAGGCGCGAAAGCAGAAAACAGTGGCTCTCTCAAGTACGGAGTCAGAGTATTTGGCATTATCAGAAGCTGCAAAGGAAGCTCTTTATTTGCGAGCCATATTAAATGAAAAAGGGATTCCATGTACTTGTGTTCCGTTACACAATGCACAGAAACTCATTGCAAGCACTGCGTTCCATTCACGTACCAAACAGATTGATGTGAGACATCATTTTATACGTGAAAGACTTCAAAATGCAAACTGACAAAATGCCAGCTGATGTATAAACAAAAAGTTTAGCTGCATCTAAACACCTAAATTTTATTAAAGCTTTAGGTGTAGTGGAATATAATTAATTATTAAGCTTTTTTCAACGAATTTAAATTTTGTTCTTATATATTTTGGTCTTCTTCGAGGGGTAGTGTTGTAATATGTCGAAGTAAACCAAAAATATAATTTGTTTTATATGTTATTATCTTTCTAAAATAAACTTTGAATCAATAAACATCTATTTTTCTCTCAATAAAATATTTTGTAAATTGTGGGCGTTATCTGTAATGCGACCACGCCCATTTTTTACATATCGATTAAAGGGATAATCGATAAATCGGATGCTTCAATTTTTTTCCGATTAAGGGCGTATATGTAATGCGACCACGCCCAATTATGTAACAAATTTTCCATTTTATTGGTAAGTTTTTATAACAAGTAAATTTGTGGGCATGACACTAGATCGACTTTGCCAAATTTAATTAATATTCTGCGTGCAGAAACTGTTAAAAAAAAATTAAAAAAATTGTAGCTTAAAATTGTCAACAACAGCCAGACAGATTAGCTTATGTAAGCAGTGCTACAACATAAAACTTACAAACAATCTGTAATTACAGCGGAATGACTCCAGCTTTTCTTCTCTAACGAAACTTTTTCCATTTCATTTAGTTTAGCCAAATATCTCTTATCGGGGATAAAAAGTATGTACGTTGTGCTTCTTCCCCAAATTGCTTCAATAAACACAATATTTATATATCTTTTCTGTTTTGTTCTGTTCTGTCATGGTCATCAACATTTGCAGCAGCATTGCAGCATCGTCATCATCATTATCATGATTGTCATCAGCATCTGAATTCTTATTGCTTACATTTCTTATGTCAGCAAACATGTTTTTCTTATATTTATTTATTGTTGTCACTGTTGTTGTTGTTGTTGTTGTACAAAATCAATATCCTTTTACATGTTACCATCATTAATTATATTCTTACAGAATACGTTTAACGTCTCTATTGTTTTTCTTACATTGTGTTTGGTACACTTTTTCATTCTTGTTCTTTTCTCGTCCTTTTTTGTTTTTTGTTTTTTGTTTTTGGACTCTACCGTACAATGTAAAATATTTGCAGTGTATATTAATTAAGAACATAGCCCGAAGTGAAATGCGTATGTAATGTGTGTCCGTGTAATGCAAAGTTGATAAATAATGATGATTTATTACTTTTTATGCTATTGATGACTTTTCATGCCCAAATTTGAGCAATGAACAAAGTACGTGTTTGTGTGTAAGTGAAAAGTTTGCATATTTTGTTTGATACAGAAGTTTTTTATGAAACTTTAATTTCATAATTTGTTTTTTTTGTTTTTTGTTTTGTTCTATGACCTAGAATGTCAACTCATTTTATTGTGTTCTAACTAACCAGCTAACCTAACCTGTGCATACCATACACGTGTCATTAACATATTATTTGAAAATTTATAAACTGGGGAAGAGAAAAATTTTGTTAAAACCATGTCTCGCAGTTCATATAAATGTTTGATAATATTATATTGTTCCATGTGTCCGTACTAGTGATAACGTCACACTAAGTTTGTTATTCTATTTGAAACACCTAGAAGGAGTCATCAAACACGCTACAAAATATATTGAGCTGGCATTTTGTACTTAAATTTATATTTAACTTGAGTAAAATAATCCAAATGCCACGCCTACAATCGATAGAAATGTCTCACAACAACAAAAAGTTATTTGTAATTAAAATAAAATAATGTCCTAAAAATGTTTTTTTTACTTTAAATTAACCGATAAAGGGTTCGTTTACGTTATTTTATTAAATAGAATAATAGTTTTATGTGATTCTAATTGAAAGAAATATATTTAAAATGTAATTGTTTTGCAAAATAAACCAATTTTATGTCACATAATATTCTATAGTCTTTATAATCGTTTTGCTAAACATGGCTAAAATTCATATTTTTCCTCTAACAACAATAATTTTCTACACTTGTCGCTTAGTTGCAAATATTATTTTTATAATTGTTTCAATTTTACAACATTTTCTATTATTTATTAGATAAATATATAAAATGTGTGAGTGCATGCACGTATGTGTTTATATGAAAATTGCTCAAACTAATGACAAAACATTATTTTAACTGGCTGCAATAAAAATTTGAGACAATTTTTATGACCATTTATGCCATTTGGTAAAATGACAAATAACAATAATACAACAACACCAACCAGCACCACAAACTAACTACAATAAATGATAATGATCGTAAAGATAATGAATACAATTTCAATCGACTGTGTAATCAACTGAAAACATAGTACATTTAGCCCCAAAAAAATAATTAAAACGTTTAAGTTAGAAGGGCCAACGGTTGGTTCATTATTGGAAGAGTTCATCGTTTATTGTTTTCTATAAAATGAAATACTAGATAATAACTAATATTGTAACCATGCACATATTATAAAAATAATGTAATTTATAAAATACAATTATTGAGACGGTAGACTGAAATCAAATAATATGAAATGAATATGTATAATGTGGAAGACAGACGTACAGACATGTGCTGTAACTTTATCGAAAATATATACAAAACTGTTGTAAAACCTTTTCAGATTTTCAAGCTGTTATACAAACGAATCCTTTTTTTTTATTTTGTATAAA
Source organism: Crataerina pallida (assembly GCA_949710015.1). NCBI lineage: Eukaryota > Metazoa > Arthropoda > Insecta > Diptera > Hippoboscidae > Crataerina > Crataerina pallida. The sequence continues at coordinate 7,146,709 of OX453290.1, forward strand.
ATATTGCTTTGAAAAACTGTTATACTTGAAATTTTATATATTTTTTAAATCTGTTATATGCATTTGCATTATAGTTTTAAACTGTTATAACAACTGCTATACTCTACATATTTTATTAAAAAACTTTTCATTATGTTTACATATACATAAAATTTAATAACAATTTTAAACCGATTTTTAATTTATTACATAATAGGATGAAAGTGTAAATTCATCATTGATTCAATTGTTCTAAAACGTCGTAATAAGCTTTCCACAATCCAATCAATTTAACCTTGAGTAATAATCAAAAAGCACTGGCTTATATAGGCTATTGAAAAATTACTCATTACACTATTCCACACATTAACACATACATACATGCATACTCTACATACATCATTATTATCATCATTACTTTCATTGATTATTGAATCAAAAAATGCTATAAGCTGATGCAATAACTAAAGTTTTAGTGTAGTAAATATGCAAACAAATTGTGTGTTAAATACCCATATAAAGTAAGCATTAACACAGCACAACTGTACATACATTTTTGTGTATATATAGTATATATAACAATCAGTTGACCTTTAAGACCTATTTAAGTTGAATAAATGGCTTGTTGCCAATACAGCAGTAATACCTGCTTGCAAGTATTTACTTTACGCTCTCTGAATCTCTCTCGTTCCCCCTCCTTTCCTCTCCGTTTTTTAGTTGGCTTTCACTGTTCTTATAGTCTTTTCTTTATGGGCCGCCGCCTATCAATGCCAAGAAAAGGTCAATTTAATGTGTACACAAAATGAACTGCTGTAGACTTTTAAGTGTAATGAAAATATAACAACAACAGCACCAACAAAACTACACTCGATTAATTTATAGAGTGTAAATAGTAAAAGCGACAGCTGAAACATACGATACATAGTATAACACAAAAACGCTAAATGCGTGCAATTCAAGAAAATTGAATTGATTATGCAGGCAGATTAGCAGTAAACGATAGGATTTTTGTAATTTTCATAAAATTAAATTTCATAAAAGTAAATATTTATACAACAGAGTGTACAAGGAAAGTTTTTAAATGCTGAATATAAATTAATGCCGGTTAGGTGCTGCTGAAGAGCGCCATATTGAATTCAGTAAGATGTCATCTAACTTTCGGCATTCCACACATCAACACCTATCCCATGATAATTACATTAAATTTTATAAAATTTCATTGCATTTAGTAAATTTTTTATATATAAAACGAATAAATTCAGAAGAAAAGTTATATAATGTCGTCAAATGGGCGCCATGTTGGATTTAGAAATATTAAAGCTTATATGTATGCCATACCTAGTCTCTTTCACTTGATATTCATATCACATAGGAGAAGACGTGGCCGTAGAATTAACATTCTTTTATTATTATTTTTTACCACTCAATATAATTCATTTAAAAAAATTTAAACGGTTTGTAAATTTTTAGATTTAAGTTTTCAATTTCAACCCTTATAACAGTTTCATGACAGCTTTGTATTTTTATTTCCATAAACATTTTATAACTGTTTTAATTTTAATATTGTTAAACAGTTTAAAAAAAAATTTTTTTTGTATAACAGTTTTATAACAGTTTTTGTTTTTTTACTTCTTTAAATAATTTATAACATTATTTAATTTTAATGTTATTAAACAGTTTTAAAAAAATTATATCTTTGTATAACAGTTTTATAACTGTTTTTTCACTTCTTTACAAATTTATAACATTATTTAATTTTAATATTGTTAAACAGTTAAAAAAAACTCGTTTGTATAACAGTTTATAATTTTACTGATTAAATGTTTTATAACAATTTTAAAAAATTCTATACAAGTTTTTTTGCTTTGTATAACAATTTCATAATTGTTTTATAATTTTTTTTTTTTTTTATATAACTAAGTATTTTATCAAACTCTCATTTTAAGCAAAGCAAATTTTAAAAAACAAAACTTTATTTTTATTTTATAAATTGTGACATATTTCCTGCGTAAACTTATAAACATTTCCACAATATTTGTCGGACCGAAACATTTTCAACATAAATTATCAGCAAGAGGCTACAAATACAAAAATCATCGTGCTAACAGCAACATCAACAACATCAACAAACCCACAAAACATTTTCACTGATAATGTCAAAAAAAAGGTAAAAAGTAATAATAACGATCATCATCATTATTATCGTTATGTCATAAAAGATTCCACCTTTATTTATTTTAATACATACACACACAAAACATTACAGGAAATTTTTTCGAGTAATTGTTTGAAAAATAACCAAATTATAATTTGTTTATACATCCGTACGTCTGCCTGTCTGTCCGTCCACACATCTATCCATCCATCTAACTCACAACGTTATGGTTGATGTTGTTGTGTTCGGTCTTTCTTTTTTTTTTTATTACTTCGTGAGCACCCAAACACGGGTTTAACCAATCGGAAAACTAACAAACGGTATATATCCGGTAATGTGGAATAGAAGCAACAACAACTGCAACAATATCAAAAACTACCACTATTACAACTTTTTTTTTGGCTAAACAGCCGACCAAAGTAAGTCAAACAGAAAAAATAAAAATAAAAACAAAAACAAAAACAAAATACTCAATGATGATGTTTAGAGTTTGTTTCGTAATAATTTTCATATACAATATAACGAAATGTGGTGTATAGCTAAAGCTAAGCAGGTAAGCAGGTAAGCAGGTAAACAGGTAAGCAGCCTGTTGAATATATTTGCTTTAGTTTAAAATTATTTTTTATAGGCTCTGTATAGACATGTCTGCTGCATCGAGGTGGATAAAGCATAAACCGGACATTTTGTAGATTTTTCATGCATAAGCTTCAGTGAAGTTGAAGTTGAAAAATTGAAATTGTTGTTGCATGGGTCTGGTGTACATAATGTGTCTGGCAAACATAAGGAAATAGAAAAAAGTCTTTTATGACTATGAATTATAAAACTTACCTGTACCTGAGTAAACAGCTGCCTACCACCCCATATAATGCCGGTTGGTTGGCTAGCTACCGCAAACCAGTGTTTTATATCTAAAAGGTGTCTAACTTGATATTTGCAAACATAGATAATAGGTGTGTGCATTTCTATATAGATAAGTTGTAACCGAGCGGAAACTATCTCTTAAGGCTGAAATATTCTCCATTCACTTTAAAACTTTGATTGAATTTTGTTTAAGTATTTAGGGCAGTTGGTTCTATTTAACCTTGTAAATTTAATATTAAACCAAAAATTATTATTATTATAAAAGCTTGTGTACGAAAACCTATACAAAATAACGAATTTCTGATTACCAACTAATCTATATGATATGGGTACCAAATGAAAGGGCTTTCCAATTAGAATTCAATTATTTCAACTGTGACTTAATAAATCACGCATCATGTTACAAAATGGCGGATGCCGAAGTTTTACGTGGAGTATACGATATGGATGTCAAATGAAAGTGCTTGACTAAATCCAATATGGCGGCCGTTGTAAAATCTATTTTACAATGTGGGTCTCAAATAAAATTAGTTAATGAGCAAAATGCAAAAAATTAAAAAGAATTATTGTAAATTCAATTTTAAGCTTTAACAGAACAATTTCATACTTTTAGTTGGGAAAATCGAACAAAAGCCACGCCTACAATTTACAAAAAAATTAAACTCATTTTTGAAAGAATTTCAATATATTTCACTGGTACATTTAGTCCTAGACAGATCCTTGCCACACCCAAAATTTGCTTTTGATTGTATTTAGGAAATAAAATTTAATTTCATTTTTAATTTTGAACACATTTTTACTAAATTATTTAATTCAATCGTTTTTGTTCAAAATTTTACAAATTATACCAAAATTAAGCGCATCACATTGTATTGTATAATGAAAGAATCTTTATCTTTTCACACACACACACACACACATACATAGTATAGCGTTAATAGATTTACAAAAAAAAAAAAAAACTACTTCCACTACACCGTAAGTAAAGTATTATTTATGTAAATGGATATAAAACGGAATAAAAAAAAGAATGAAAATACCAAAGAGTTTATTTACTTATGTATATAAATGCTTAATATATGTGCATAAAAAAAAAAAATTCAACTTTTGCTATGAAAGCATAATTTCCGCTAAAATGCATTAAATGTTGTTGTGGGTTGTTGTGCTTTTCTTTTTGCTTCATTTTTGTTGAATACGTTATTCGTATGCAAGTGGCATTGTTTGTACTGGTGTGTAAGTGTGCGTGATTGTACCTCTGCAACAATGTCTATTCGCGTGTATGCGTATGTCTGTGTTTACTGTATGCAAAATACGTAGGTATACACACGCACACATACACATACACACACACATATATATATATATAGTTCCTTTATAATACATTGTTAGTATAAGGACAAGGACGGACGGACTCAGAGAGTGGTTGGTTGGTTGGTTAGTTGGTATAAATAATGTTGATGTGATGTGTAATTTATTGTTAGCATCTGTATTTATATATCAGTTATTTAGTTGTTTATATGTTTATGTTAATATATACATATGTGTATATATGTAATTGTTTTCGTTGTTGTTGGTGATTTTTGTTTTTACCCACAAACCGTATAACTTACATGCTGCTCGGTCTACTTTATCTATCCAGACAAACATAAATGAATGTTTTTTCTTTTGTACTTTTTCTCTTCATTTATTTTGTTTATATACGCACATGTACATGTACGTGTGTGTGTATGTATATTTAAAATATTTATTTATGTTGGTGTTTGTTTAACTACTTTTGCGGTTTGCCACGTTCAATGTACATTGTTAACATTTTGGCCAGAGTCCAACACACAACAACATATAATAAAACACAAACACTCATACACACATGCACATACACATAACATAGGCACTCATCCACTCGTATGAATTTGTGTATGACTCCACTCTATTTCATGTTAAGGTACATATAGTATATATTGTTGTACAATGATAATAATAACGTACTTATATGTACTCAGACATTCATATTATAAATGCATTAGCTTTCGTTGCATTTCCAATACACTCTTCCCACAATCTAGCTGGCTAGCTGGCTGACTACTTTCTTTCCTTCTCATTTGTTCACAATGCAATGTTGTGCCGGAGCCAACATAACAACAACAACAATCTTATTTTATTTTATGATCCGTTAATTCTTCATTTCAACTTTAAATTATGCATACACAAGAATTGAGAGTTCTACAACAACAACAACAACACATTGATAGAAAAAATTTGAAAAAAATTCCAACAATATTTCCATATAAGTATTTCATCAACGTCATCATCATCATGTTCAACGTTAACAGCAGCTCAGTTCAGTTCGGTTCTTTTTTTTTTTTTTTTTTGAATTCGTTCAAGCTCTTAATCTCTCATACGGTAGTTTTTTCATGTTCTCATAACAAGGTGTTGCAACTTTTACTCGTGTAAAGCACTCCCCGTCCCGTACAGTTGCACGGGAGAGTAAGTGCTGTTATTAGTTGTTTTTATTCCACTAGTATTAGGTATTTATTCAGCTGTTTAATGTGTGTTGAAATAATGATATTTCCACCCATACACACACGCACCCCCTCTAACACAAAATCAGTTCGTGTGTGTGTATGTATGGGTGCTAATTCCAAGTATAATGTTTATTTATTTATTTAACATGCAGCGTCGTGCGTTTAGGATTTTATATTTAGCTAAAAATACAACAACAATAAAAAAATATCATAATAACATAATAACAGTTTTAACAATAGATGAAATTTCATATATTATGCAATTTTATGGTTGTTTTCGTATGCTCTCTCTTTCTCTCTTTCACCAAATTAAAGCAAATATTTAAGCAACGGATAAAACTATTTAATGTGTGTTCACATAAAATGTCCAATAAACGGGATACTTGTGCTAACAAATATAAAATTTCATTATTATTATTATTATTTTTGTACTTTGACAACAAAAATTTTTTTTTAATTTTTTTTTTTTTTTTTTTTGTTACAGAACAATTTCATATATTTGTGGGAGATTTGAGCGCTGAAATTGAAACGCAACAATTGAAAGATGCCTTCTCGCCATTTGGAGAAATATCGTAAGTTTTTTTTATTATAAATTAATTTAAAGAAATATATATTTATTATTATTTGTGATATATGAAAAAGTAATTAAAACGAGTAAAAAAAGTAGAGCTCGTCGTTCCTAAGCTGAATAAGATTCTTTGTATTTTGTGATTGTATCCGTTTTCAAACCACGCTCATCGTTGGAAAAAATTCAAATAAAAAAAAAAAAAACAATTTAAAAATTTAAGGAAACTATTTCACTTTCCGAATACAAGCAAAAGTGTGTAAAGTTCATCCATTTATTGAAAAAATGCATTCGTTCGTTCGCTTGTGATTGTTACAAAGAGAACGGTTCAAGAGCTCAACTAATCAGCTTAATATAAATGTACATTGTAACCTTTTCATTATCCATCAATTTTATTCTCACCCATACATCTTTCATTTCGTAAGCTTCCTTCGACTTGTGTGCGTGTATGCATATGAATGTATGTGTTTGCAAATGGAGAACTAGAAAAAATAAAGACGAATTTCACATTTTTTACGATTTCCATTCTTTTTTGTTTCGTTCCCGTTGCTGCTCAAGAAGTACCAAAATGTTTTCTCTTCTCGTTGCTGTGTTATCTTGTTGACATGTCCGGACGTTGACATAACCATTTTTCACAAGATTTATTTGCTCTATTACATACTTTAGTTCGGGGAGCTAAATAACTGTTGTATTGTTTGTTCGCAGAGAAGATGTGTTGTTAAGTGTATGTGTTTATAATATTATATTTTTATAAACTATGTTGCATGGCGTGTTTATATGCTTTGTCAGAGAGGGGTCTTTAAGAACTCAACACAAAAATTTTATGTTATAATATTTAGTAATTAAATGTTAAAGTTTGCAAATTAAGTAAAAGCAAGTTTAAATTTAACCAAATTTGGCTTAGACCAAATCTTAAGTACCCTCCAAATCTGTAATACTGGGCGTGGCAGGTATATGATTACGCCTTCCAAATGCGTATGTATAACGTGTGAGCTTGCAAGTCGAATTTTACGCGGAGTATTTTTTTTTTGTAATAAATTATTGACGCGTGTGTTATTCGACCACGCCTATTTTTTTAGAATTTTGTTTATTGTGACAATATCTCAAAATGTATGCCTATGAAAATGCCAACATCATACAGACGCACGAACACACGGACATACATGCCATACCATACAGTTTTTCACACTGATCAACAAATTATGTACTTTGTTGGATCTGTGATGCCTCCTCCTTGGTGCTGCAAACGAAATGATAAATTTAGTCTACCCCCCATCTTATATGGAGGGTATAAAAAAAAGTAAGTATTGTTTACTTCAAATAACGCTTGTCCCGGATTTAGACCCATGACCAATAAAACCACGTATGACAATTATAGTCTGTCCTCTTATCTTCAAAGGAATTTCTTGCGATTTTCTTTTATCTGTTTTTTTATTACAAATGTATGTTCATTAGCTTTTTTATCGAGCAGGGATTTTTTGTTTTTGTTTCAGCTCTTTGGGGGAAAGGGTTCATAAAAAATTTACTCTTCAACTTGAGTATAAAAATCAATAAAAAAAACTTGTACTCTAACAATAACAACAACTCCAGTGTGTACCATAAGCAGCAAGTGAAGTTTTGCCCCTACAAACGTGTGTGTGTGTGTAATTTATTGTAAAAAGTTTTGGGGAAATATAAAATTTATAAAAAAATACAAAAAAAATTATATAAAAAGTACCAAAATAAATTTTACCATTTTTGTTGTGAACGCCACTGTACGTACCATTGTAAAGTAAAATAAGGCGAAGAAGAAGCATCAGATATAAACGAAACTTTACCATTCAACTCGCAGTTAAAGTATTCAGTTTATTTCTTCTTCTTCGTTTGCCAGCTAATGCTGACTGCTTTATTGTATGGATGTACGTGTGTACCATTCGGAGAGCGCAAGGTGCTAAATGGCGTTATTAAACTCGCACATTTTAGTTTCTGTTTCCATTGTGTACGGGTTTTGTTGCATTTCTGTTCTGTTTTTATTTTATTTTTTTTTTTATGAGATCCTTCAGCTACTTTAGCGTACAAGAAATCGCAAAAGTTTTAAGTTTTCAAAATTGCCAAAGAAAGCAATAACGACAACAATAACAATAACAACTACTACAACAACAAAAATATAAAAGAAAACTCTAGCTAGACGTTAGTGATGATAACATCCGCCATACACTAACAATAGCAGCAACAACAATAACAATAAAATTAATTCAAAATATATATTTCCATGTATGTGTTTGTATATTTGTGTGTATTTGCAAATTTTTTGAATCAGTCATATCTATGCGGTAAGAAAAGTTTCCATTCTTTGCTTAACGGCCTCCATTGTACAACAACAACAATTCATGTTATGGCCAAGTTTATATCACGCATCTACTCGTTCATAAATTTTCCAAAAGCTATATTTTTGACTTTTTATAAAATACATATATAATATAACGGTAATAGTTAGTCGCTGTAGAACAAGTATTTAGGAAAGTGATACAAACATACACATAACGTTGTACAATAGATTATAAATGTAATTTCTTTTGCTTAAGGTAAAAAGAAGAAGCATATATGATTTATATTAAAGTACAAATATTATCCGATTGTTGTTGTTGTTGTTTTAGATTATTTTATTTATAATTATTTTGAGTTGTTTAATGTTTGATTGTTTTTTTTATAAACCTCCCACAGAAAATTTGTTGAGTTTGTTGTTCTAACCTCTAACAACATGTGCGTGTAGGGTGTACATAAATATTTTGTACATATTATTATATATAAATTGTAAAAATTAAATAAAAAGCATTTAATAAATAAAATTTTTATTCAAAATAGTATGTTTTTCTTCATTGTTGTTGTTGTTATTTCTTTCTTTTTTGTATTTGTTGTTTTTGTTGTTTTTTTAATATCTACATCCCATTTTCTAATAAAAATCCTAATTTAAGTTTTTCGTCTATCCTTCCCAGCAAGACCTTGACTTAAGTCTCAAACCTTCTTGCATATAAAAATTCTCAAAATCAAATATTTTTAAGTACAAAAAAAAAAAAAAATGATTACTCAGCGCAATAGAGCCTCTAGTTGCAACAAAAAGAAGAAAAAGAAGAATTTTACTTTGAATTCATTTCTATTGAAATTACAAAAAAAGAAAAAAACTCACATATCACCAACCTTGAGATGGAAACACATTAATCTTAAATTGCTTCTTTTTTCCCAATTACCAGTATCCCCGTCTCTCCCCCTCTCTGGTATGGTATGTTCTTTTTCGTATTGTCCATACAGCTAATAATAAGAAACGTGACCAATGGTCAGTGTAGTTCAATGTTTGCTCTATAGGGCCATTCAATGAAAATGAATCAAGGGAATGTGTGAATGTGTCTACACGAGGAAAAGTAAGAAAGTAAACAAAAATCTAACGAAACGTATCACATAAATAGTGAAGAGCCAACAGGCAGTCCAGGCAGTCAGGCAAAGAGTCAAAGCAGTCAAAGGCAAACACATGAATGTACGGAAGAGAGGCTGCACTGCAAGTGTCATTACGGATATCCGGTAAAAGTTTAAAGTGCATGTCCTTTTTATTTCATTCTTCATAAGACCTTGTGTCTATGTGTGAGTGTGTTTGGAGCAATTGGATACAGTGGTAATATGCAGCTCAACTCAATTCAATGCAATCTGATCCCTGAATTTGTTGTAAAAGAAAAGAAAACTTGATGTGGAGCACCAAAAAAAAAAAGCTCACACGTACGGAAAGTGTGTAAGTATCCTGGAAATGACCACAAACTGCTACCCAGCCAAACAGCGAAACAGCCAACCAGACCTAGCCAGTCATGTACTACACTTCACTACACTGGTGCCTTTATCCAATTGCTCGGTTTTATATTTATTACACTATCATAAAAATTTACAGGAAACTATTGTCATTTCTTGGGTTCACTTCAGTAGAGTTTCCAAGATTTTTCTAAATTTTTTGTTTTCTTTTCTTTTCTTTTCTTGTTGAGCAGACATGTGCGTGTGTGGGTGCTCTGTTTTGTTATTGCTCTTGTGGCAGTTGAACAATTGTTATTTTATAAACTACTAACGGAAATAACTAAAGAATGAAAGTTTGTGTTTATTTTGCTCAAAAAAAAAAATAACATTTTGTCTCATTTTTTACTCTCGCCTCGTTGGTGCTAACAAATATAAATGTTTTTGATTTTTCCTTGTTTAGAATGTCAGTTAAACAAGTTGCCAACAGTTGTATTTTTATAAGCGGAGAAATTGTGTGGAATTGCTTTCACAAGCCCCCACTATTTCGCATATTGTTACATAAGCATTACCGCCAGCTTGTTGCTTCTATTAGGCAGCACGGCAGAGATTACACATTATGTTGAGGGAAGTGTTTAATAAATGCCCTTAAAAAAGTCTCTGCTTAAGAGATGATAAGTGTTTGGTAATGGTTGGAATAGAAAGAAAAAGATTTTAAAAACATAAATTTCGATTTGTCTGAATCTTTCAAAGAACCCTTCACTAACTTCTTTTTAGGGAGCGTGGCATGAACATGTCTCAAATGCTTCAAAGTCCCTGACTGTTACAACCCTACCAACCAACCTAACGTATCAACTCATGGATAGTGCAACCATTTGGCTGGTGTTTCCAAAAAAACACCTGACAATTTGGGCCAATTTGCAATTGTTGCTGGCGGTCCTCCATTGTTTTCTTCAACTTCAAATTCAAATTCAAATTCATGCATGCATTCAATTATTTATGTATGCATTCCATTTGCAATCATGTTCGCAACCCGACTGTGTTTTTATCCATTTTCCTCTATTTTGCGGTTATTGTGGTTACACGTACACACACATATGATGTTTAAATGAAATCTCTATGGTTGTTGCTTCATTCTAAACATGCAACAATATTACAATTTTTCCTTTTTTCTTTGGCTTAACACGCAATCATTTTATGTTGTAACATTTGTTAGAGAACACACAGTGCGATGCAACTGTTGCAATTATTATTATTGTTGTTGTTGTTGTTGTTGTTGTTGTTGTTGCTTTCGTTTTTTATACATATCTCATGTTTAACTCGAAGTCATTATATTACATGTGCTGGCTATTTGGGCGCTTGCATAGGTGTGTGTGTGTGTATACAATAAGAAATTCGTAATTTTTAATTTTATTTAAACATTTCTAACGAGGCAAAGCAGCAGGTGAACGGCTGACCCGCCGTTAACACGCATGAGCTCTGTTAAGTCAAGATTAGTAGAATTATGTAAAATCTTGAATACCTTCCCACATATATACATATACAAAATGTGGGCGTGGCTGCAATAACAATGTAAACTAACTACTGCTGGATTTTTCTTTTAACCCCTTGTGAGCGTATTTGTTATTAAACTCTCAATCTTAAGGGTAAGTAAGTCATTCTGGACGTGTCCGTACCACTCTTGTTGGAAATCTCATGGTGGTAAATTTTTAGAAACTGAGCTTTTTTTTTTACAATTGCATGTAAATAAAGTAAAATTGATCAGATGCCATACCCACAATACACAAATAAATCTATATCTTTAGTGAGATATAAGTTCAAAGTGACTTTAATTGTATTTGGAATTTAGTCCTAATCTCGATCGAATGGAATTTGGCTTAAATGTTCTTTTGTAAGCAATAAATCAGTTACACAACAGTTATTAATACACAATAATATTAAAATAATACATAAATATGTTTCATAAGTAAATGAAAACAACAACAACAATAACATTTTTACTATGGCGTTTAAATACAGTTTAAAAACCCTGCCACGACCTGTCGCCTACACAACCTGGTATAAAAGGCAATAAAAAATTATATTAAATGAACATCATTTTAAGTACATGTATATAAAAATTGAAAAAATAAAAAACATTTTCCATTTTTTTTATAATTTAAATTTTTTAAAAGCAATCCTTCAACTTTCATTAAAAATGTTTCACAGAGAAAGAAGGGGAAAAAGAGGCAGAAGGAGAGAGAGTGAGGCGGAGAAAGGCGCTTGATGATAATTTTTAATAATTTCCTTTTCTCGGCTTGTTATTTTCGTTATGCTTTAAAAACACATGCTGTATTTTCAATTAAGTTTCTATTGTTATTGCAGTTGGCCACAATCATCAACGATAACAAAAGTGAGAAACTTTTGAGCAAACTTTTCGTATAAAAAATGTTTCAAAATAATACAATTAATAAATAACACAAAAACAATTAGCGACCATATGATAGATTTATGCACAGATCGTTCTGTAGCTGTAATGATGAGAGAAAGAACTTAAAAAAAAAAAAAAATCATTGTAAATTTTTCATCATATTCAAATTAACATTCACTCATTGACGCTTTGAAGGTCTCCCGTACAACATGACACAACATAATTGCTGATGAATGCTCTTTCGCTATTTCGCTATTCAAAATAAATCGTTTTCCAAATTCTATTATGAAATAGTTCAACAACTAGCTGGCTGGCTGGCTTCACTATTCACTTTGAATCCATGAATAGAGTTGAAAAGAAACATGATTATTATTATCATTAAAAGTAATAACAAAGATAAAGAATTGGGTAAATGAAAAATCGGCCAAAAACGATGATAAAATTGTCAATTTGACACAAACAACAACAACAACAACACACATAGTAACAACTCAATGGAAATTCAAATTGAATTGAAATTCTCTCTGTGCTTCATACTACTAACGGTAGTATTTATTTAGTAAAAATTTTTGTAAAATTTACACTTTATAAAGAACAACTGTTTTATAAAACGAACAAGATGGCTCTGCTTCTTCTTCTTCTTCGTTTATTTGATTTCCTTTCCTTTGGCAAATGCTGCTAATGTTAGATTTTTCTTTCTTTCTTCAAATTTAAATAAAACACCAGAATAAAGGGCATCAGTAAATAGATTGGTAAGCGTAGACAACTCTGTTGTAAGTGAAATGCTTTAAGTCAACAATCCAAGAAAGAAGGATACTTGTACAAATACTTGCACAAGAAAATGGAGGACATTTTATGTAAAGACAAACAAATAATAAAAGTAAATAAATACGAAACTAAACTAAACTAAACTATATGCACATATATTACATTGACTATACATTAAACATTAAACAGACTTGTAAACAACTAATTATTCAAAAATAATAAAAATTTTTTTAATTTCGTCCACCATCAATGATTTATAATAGCAGATTATATTTTATAGCATTATACTTATTAAGCGTTTTACTTTGACACCCATTTTATATATATTTAAGAAAAGTTGGTAATTGCCGTTCTTCGGGTGGCCGCCTCGTTCAAAGTACTACAATTTTTTGTATGTAATAGGATATTGTGACCTGATTCAAAAGTTCAGTGAAAGTTCATTATAACCATCTTTGATTCGATATTTTCAAGGGCTCTTGAATTAATTTTAGCTTTGACACGCCCACCTGATTGGTTTAGGATTAAGTTTTGAAAAATACTTCATTAGATATTTCTATAAAAGTAAGGTTTACCCAAAATACTGAACATTTTGTATTGGGCCACGCCTACTTTGTAATATTTTCCTAAATTATTTATTAAATGCATAGTTTTGTTGTTTATGTTGTTGTTGTTGTTTAATTGTTTTATGAAATATCTTATATTAAATTGCTGTTTAAATATTCCCTCTGTGATGAAACAAAGAATATTCTCTCACACATAAGTAAAGAGAATTTAAAATTGTGTTAAAATGCTTTAACTTGAAATTATTTTAAGTTGAAGACAATTTAATTAAGCTTTTATAAAATATACGTATGCCTACACACGCACACACACACACACACACACCCATACCTTCATTTCATACATATTCAAAACATCAATCAGAATTTTTAAAAACTCATTTGCTTAGTTAGCTGGGTGTGAGTATCAGCCTCTCAGTCTCTCCGCTCATTTATTTCTTACTACAAAGCCAAGGCTTTATTGTTGAGCATGAATGTGGGTGTGTGTGTGTGACTTCTACTAATTTTCCTGTGTTTAAATGTGTCAACTTAGTAAGTAGTCATAAACTCACACACACTGACAGCTCATACAATTGCTAACAATTTATTCTCTCTCACTCGTTGTAATTTCATATTAATTTGTAAAACGAAATGAAATCACTTCTGGACACCCGGTGTTTGTGATCAAGTTTTCTCGTAAAGATTTCCAACACAAAAGTCTGTTAAAAAAAAAAAAAAGAGGAAGAAGAAGAAAGAGCCATTTTCGAAATTTCTTATTTTTCTTGGCCAGTGACAATCTCACTCAACTCAAAGTTGTCATCTCAAGAGTAATTTCACATATTTTACATACACATCGAATACATGCATACATACCTCTCTGAGGCATTTTTCTCATTGTAAAGTCTCATTGGACAAATATACTAGGCTTAGCTTCATATGGCACGTGTGTGTATGAGTGTGTGTACATATGTAAACACACACGTATTCAAGTTAATTAGAACTTGTCTTTGACATGCACATTGCTTTGGTTTTACGTACATGTACAAAATAAGGCAAATGCACGCAAAAAGCATTGTATGTGTGAGAGTGTAGTAAACGATTAGACTTCAACCTGAGTAATGATGATGATGATGATGCTGCAACACAAGCAGTTAAATATTTTCAAAAGAATTTTAATTTTTTTTTTTTTTTTTTTGTTAGTAGTCATCGAGCTTAATTTACTTTTATGGCTACCAATTAACAAACAGTCTATTGCGGTATTGCAAAGGCAGATAATTACAGGAAAATGTATAAAACAAAGTTTTGTACATTTTCAACATTTTCTAAAATTTTCTTTAACAAGTTTTGAACCAAAAGGAAGCTTCAGAGACCACCTTCTCTAGCTTTTTCCTATTTATTCAGCATCAAAAGCTAAGCCGTTCTAAACATGTCTGTTCATATGATGTTTGTTAAAAACTCTTATGATTGCGAAAAATTCAAATTCATCTATTCAATATAAATTTCAAATGGAATGCTTTAATGGGAGGAACCACTGCATTAGTCCATTTTTAATCAAATATGCGGAAGTCTTTAAAATGCCACAGAAAGCAATATTTGAAAAGTTGTATCAAAATTCCTTAAATGGTGCCATAAAAATACACACAGATGAACGTGCTTTTAACCATTCAGAAAAAATGACATTGTAACTGATTATATTATTGTAGGGGTGTCCCCCAACATTCTCTGCTACTCTTTATATCACTTGTTCTTCTTCATAAGGATAATAAAATAAATTGAAAATATTGATGAAAAAACGTTCTGTAATGTATTCATGAGATGATATAAGAAATTCGTAAATATTTATGAATACAAGTGCAGATAAACAATAAATTGAAACGTTGACAGAAATAATAAATAGAGAAAATGCTGCACGTTAACTCATACGTACATATGTAGAGCAAACACACTTTATTTATATTCAATGGAATTTATAATTTTTGTGAGAAATCAGCAAAACATTCTGCTTGCATCTGCATCAACTGCATCAAATTTACTGCTTTTGGAGAAAATGCGCAGTATACACAACGTAACAGTTATTGTACAAGTACCTCTCTCAATATGTATTAAAATGTATTTTTTTTATTTATTCTATTTATTTACTAAAACTTTACAGAAAACGATATTTCAACAAAAACGCATCTTGAGTTAACAGGAAAATGGTTTTTTTCTTCACGTGATAAAAACAAAATATTATTTAAACTGAATGGGAAGAATATACACTCGCACTGACAACAAAAATATGTTACAAAGTAAACGAATAATGATAACAAAGACCCCATATATTTATTTGCACGTAAGAACGACTGATAGCAATAGAGGAGAGATGCAAAGAAACTTGTTGGGAAATAAAATAACAATAACAACCACAACAAGAAAACCAATAAAATAGTTGTATTTAGCTGAAATCTTAATTTGATACCTTCGTACATATCTGTAAAATATGGGCGAGGATTTTTGCCAATTGTGTGGGCGTGGCACATATGCAATATTATTGAAGTTTCTGTTCTGGCATTCTGAAACGAAATAAATATTTTTAATTGTGGGCGTGGCTCTTCGTATGGAACTCACCCATTTTGTATGTACTTATGTAAAGAAGTTGTGAATGTCGACACGAAGTACCCAAAATTTTACATAAAAGTGGCAACAGATTCACAGATACAAGTGTTTCTTCTGCTTACAATATCATCACTCAAGAGTGAGTGAATGGCATCAGTTATTGATTATGTATAGAGAGAGAGAGAGAGAGAGAGAGGAAAAATGAAATAAAAATTGTTTTGTTAACAACACGCAGTGTATTTCTTACATGCCTGCTGTATTATTGTTAAGGAAAAAAGTGTATTTGTTGTTGTTGTTGTTATTACCTTTGCATTTTTATAAAGCATGCTAACATATGTTATAAGAAAATATTATTTGATGTAGTGCCTACCATGTAATCACAGACACACTAGAGCTCATATGTAAATTCTTATGAAAATGGGGAAAAAAAATGTAGGTAAAAAGACGTTAAAGTATATTTTGGTATTTTGTTGAAAGCCGATGTACAAACAAACACTAGTGCTGCGTGCAAAATAATACAATTAAGTACACACACCCACTTTGTTCAGAGAACAAACAATGTTGAATAAAGAAATGTTGGAAACTTTGTTTGCACGAATCTATGCTTAAGTCTCAAAAAGGAAAAAAAACACATTCAAACATACAAACTAGTAAACAAAACACAATTTTACAACACATATAAAAAATACATTTTATTATATATTTGTGTATAAGTGAGAGCTTCGGAGAAGAATAAGTATCTCCCTCTCGTACTAACTCTTTATAACGGCGATTTGTATTAGAAAGACTGCCTTTTTGAACAGTTAGGTGGCAATTTTCTTTACATTATATAAGCACAGGTGTGTGTGTAAGAAAGAGAATTCAAAAATGTAATAAATTGGAAAGGGATCGTGGTGTCTGTCGGTCCGTTACACAGAATAATAATCTTCAGAACAAACGTACCCCCCAACTACTTTATATTTCTTCCCTTTTTTACCGTTTCTCCATTTTACTATTCCCTTCAACCATAATTTATTACATATTATGTTTACAATGCTTTCGTTTTTTGTCATAATTTATCATTTGATGCGTAACATAATAAACACCTGTGGCCCTAAATTGTTTTTATACCCTTCGCATTTTAGTAAAGGTAAGTTGATCATTGCGTATGCAACAATGATTCCATTTTCAGGTCCGTCTGTTTTTTTATAATTTAAAAAATTCGATATTAAGCTGAAAATTTTCTAGTTAATCAAGTTATTTATTTAAATAGGATGAACCCGATAAAAAGCCGTCAGATTCCTGCCACGCCCACAATACTTAAAAAAACTCTCTTAAGACCACAAGGGTACAAAAGAAAACAAAGGGCGCTAAAAACAATACAAATAAAAACCTAAAGAAAAAACACATAACAAAGCCTTAAATAAATGTAAATAAAAAAGGAAACATTTATATAAGTGCCACGCCCACAGAGTACTTGTACATTTATCTTAGGTTAAATTGAGTATTTTTAATTTTTTGTATGCTATTATGTTATCCCACCGTATGTACTAAATTTTCAATTGTTCAAATTGAACGACAGAGAGACGCACACGCACAGAAAAACGATGAATTTTTCATTTATTTTCTTGTTCATTCCATTCATGCCCCGTTTTCGCATATTGTGCGGTGGACTTTATTAAAATGTAATTTTAAAATTTGTCTCCTTTGTTTGCAAAGTGTTGTCGCTGTATTATGCATTATATGCACCCAAGTGATACTATTTACCTGACTGCTAGCATCATTTTATTCATATTATTACCGCCTGCAGGTGAAACATTTTTGCTCTCTTTTATTAAATTTCATTTTCGCTTCTGTTTTTAAAAGCATTTGATTTCACAAGAGGATGGGTGGTGGGGATGAATGGAATGTATGACAATTTTTTCATTTTTCTTGTAATAGTTTTTTCTAAACTTCATAAAAATAGAAAAAAAAAATTATATATAAATTATGGCCGTGTCCATGGGCTACTTTTGTACAATTTCCTCAAAATGTATATGTGAAAAAAATGCTCCTTGCATAAGGGAAATATATTAGAGAACGTTTTTTATACCCGCCTATTGTAGTGCCTGCCTGCCTCCTGATATTTTGAAACATGAAAATCCTTTAAAAAGTGGTTTATGCACAAATTATAATCAGTAGGAGCAAGTAGAGCAGTAGGGCAAGGACCTTTGGTCCTTGGAATAGGGAAGCTCCTTAACCCATCAAGTTCATTTTCACAACTTTGAACACTTTTTTTTTTTGTGATAAATCATAACATTTAGTGAATATTGTTTTATATCTCTCTATCTCTCTCTTACTGAATACTCGGTCATGTGTACAAAATATTTTTTGTATAACATTTTAATATACCCTTCGCCACGCCCACAATTCACAAAAATTATTTATAATTACACAAATAAAGCTTCAAAGAGAAAGCTTCCTATAGATCCTTCCCCGTCTATGTTCCCATTGTAATTGTAACATGCCACGCCCCCAATTTTAGTTACATACAAAAAAAGATGTCAAGTAAAAATTTGATGCTAAATATAGAAATAATAAACACACTCACTATTTCTGAAAAAAAAATCACAATTCAACAATGCGGTAAACCGTCATATACACGTCATGCCCCCAACTTGTGAAAATATATACAAACGTACAGAATATCACAGATTCGTTGTGAGCCACATAAAACTTTTTTAGTTCTTCATTTCACTTTTTCTTCTTCTTCAACTTATTCTTCGATTTATAGATTTGAACTAATTCTTCTTCTTCTTCTTCTTCTTTTTCAACAACGATTCCCGTTTTATTTGCCTTTTAAGCACATCAACATTTTTTCATCAATCGGATACAAAGAAAAACTGTTTTGAACAAAAGAAGAAAAAAAAACTAAAAACTTTAAAAAAAAAAAAAAAAAAATAAGTAAGAAATATAATAAAAACAAAAAAAACCTGAAAGACAACAAAAGAAAAACAACGGGCGCATACTTTTAATGAGACTTGACGAAAGTTGTATGGCCGTCGTTCGTGTGTGAGCGTGTGTGAATGTAAGTTTTGTGTTGTTTTTGTAGACTGCCATCATTACGACAACTTTCAATAGTTTTTCCTCTTTCTGCTGCTTCATCTTCTATGACTTGTTATTGTTCAACCACAGTTTCTGTTTTTTGCTCAACATTTGAAAGCGATGAAAGATTTTTGTGCCATTGTGGCTGAATTGAACTAACTCGCTTGTTATATACAATAGTTTACACACTCAAAAAATGGATCTTTAGTACAGATGTTGCTGCGGTGTGGCGGCAGCTCAGCTCATCATTATCGATGAAAATGCGAAGAAGAAGAATAAGACGGCAAAGGAAGAAAAAACTTTGCACTTAATCTATTCAAAAGTTTCAGTTGTTTCATAAACTTCATTTCAGTCGTTATGCACGTAACTTCTACTTGAACGAAAACCAATGATCAACATCTACTATCTGCCATCAGACATGGAAGAAAACAAGAGAAAAACGTTTACTCTTGCTTGAAGATAATCGTTAAATAAGAAGAAGATATAAAAAAAAGTATCTCAATTTAATTTCGGAATTAAAACATGTTTTTTGGATATAAATTAATTGTGGGCGTGATAAAAAATATACATATCTATTAAATCGATTAATTAGATCACATGTACAGCATTTTTAAATATTCGTTAAAAAGGGAGTAATTGTATCAGCGCCACGCCCACAATTTCCAAAACAAATTAATTTGGTGCAGAGGACAAGGAGATTAGCTACAGTAATCATTAAAAAGAAGAAAAACATAAAACATAAAAATTTACATTTTAGGTAAATGTAAAAAGGGGTTAATAGCTGTAATCCTCAATACTTCTTAAAGTAAATATTGTTGAAGTTATATTCGTAACCGATATATAACCAATATAACAACAATTCCTGCCCACGACTCAACCAATATTATTCTTTTAAAATAAAACAAAAGATTATAACTGACAAGCATTTAGTCGAGCTGTGTAAATAGCATCAAATGTACGGTTGAATAATTCAAAACAGTAACAAAGGATAAAATATCTATATATACGTTAAGAAAGAATGATAAGAAGCAGAAGACATGAAAAGCTCTCGACACCAACAGATTTCAAAGATTTCAAAAATTTCATGTGTTAAGCCCTTTTTTCTGCTTGAATAGGCGGAATTAGTGGTTGAGCTGTAAAGGATTTTCCGCCATTTTGACTTTTTGAGAACGTAAGTAATCTAGACTCAAAGAAACAATAACAACAATAAGTATTTGACCTTCATACATGCATGCACACACACAATCACTTGACGCTACACTTTGAACAAAGAAACGACGAAACCTGTAAGCGTTGTAACGTTACGTACGACAGATTGAATTGAAGATTGAAAGCATGTAAAGAAATTAGAGCGCACTCCCAATGAACAATAAATGAACTACAATCCCGTACAATACATTTAATTTTCTTCTTTTTTTTTTTAACTTTAATTTTTGTTTTTCAAAATGTTGTTTTAATGTAGTTTTTTTTTGTTTTTGTTTTTGTTTTTTCTTATTGATTGTTTAAGTTAAACATGTATTTAGACAATAACAGAAGAAAAACTATAAAAACCAACAACAACAACAACCATAAATACACATAAATAACAAAACAGTATTGTAAGAATAGCTGTAAAACTACATTGTTTAGTTTGGAAACAGATAAATGGGTGAAAAAAGTTCCTTTAAGTGCTTAACTGCTACAAAAATAGAGCTGTATGCGGCAATGGGCGAAAGAGCGAGGAGTGCAGCCCTGAAAACGGGAAAAAGCAAAAAAAAAAAGAATTGTGTGCGTATGTTTGTTTTGTATACACAATGAAGATAAACAAAATTAAATGGGATCAATAAAAAGGATTTGTTGTTGGATTTTCAACACAAGTCTTACTAAACTGTTTTTACGGTTAGATAGAGAAATACAGATATACCGAGATAGAGAGAGAGAGAGAGAGAGACACATTCATTCAGTAGTGAGTGAGTTAGTCAGTCATTCTCTTTCTCTTATTCCTCGAACAATGGAAAAATTGTAATAATTTGTTTTCTTTTCTTGTACACACACACACACACACACAAAGCAAAGTTTTCTAAATAGAGTAAAAGTTGAAGTTAAAGGAAATAAAATGCATTCTAAATTATTCGGGCATTTCGCTATATAAACTCGAAATATTTATTTATTCAGCCTGATGAGAATACATTTTAATGTACAACAGATTTGATGGAATTACGATGTTCATCGTATAATTACTTTTTAAGGTAGAGTTGATGTTTTGCATTAAAAGTCATTTATACCAAAATGAAATAAAAAACTTTGATTACAAAAAGAAAACTTAGCTTTCCTTCTAAATGTAAAATTACTAAATTTAATTTTTTTTAATAGACAAGAAATATTCTAAAAACAAACACACACATAATGAAATTTAAAAAAGTTCAAAAACAGTAAAATAAAAACATAAACAACAACAACAAAACTGAAAGAAACAGCCAAAAACAAACAGATGGAGAGTAAAATCGGCATAGTGCATACATTTATACGAGATATCCTCTCAGTGTCGATCTTTTTCAAAAAACAAAATAATCACTTTACTTAATTCACTTAGGGTCAAAATTGAATTTCTCCGCATTTTTGCGCCCTCTTTTGATGTGAATAACATATGTTACGATAATGATCATTTTCTAAAAAAGTTTTTTGCAAATTGTGAGAGCAAAGGTTAACCGACTACGCCCATTTTTTTACTCTACATGCTCTAATTATATATTTGGGTATAAAATTTTAACTTCGCAGAACAATATTTATGGCTACGGCTTAGAAATTTCTATCAATTGTGGGCGTGCCTTTCAACCCATTTCAATATTGATAAACATTCAGTACATAAAAATTTTTGTACAAGATTTCACCTAAAGTATCTCATATGTAATGACGGACACACAAACTCTCGTGTTTAAATAGACTTGGATTTTGGTTTTGATTAAAAGTATATAAAATAAAATAGGATTTTTTATGTACTTTATTTTAAAAAAACAATAACAACAACTATGCTTTAAACACTGCTACTGATTATAACAAAGAAACAGTAATAAAGAGAGAATGAGAGAGAGAAAGTTATGATTGAATGAATAAGAATAAAATATTCTCCACACACAACAGTAAACACATTAAATATGAAGCAGTCAGGCAGAGACATCATTATAACCAAAACAACAACAACAACAAAATATATTAAAGTATTATCTGTGTGTGTGTGTGTGTGTCTCTTTATAAAATCGTGTCAATGCTTGAAAATATTACCATTTTTTTGGTTTATAAATGTAGGTGGAGAGAAAGTACTTACTATGTGTTCACACTGTCTATCCCATAAAATGCACATGCCTCCTCCCATGCATTGAGAGATTGCCAAAAAATCGTTCACTGATAAAAAAAAAAGGTAAAAAAAGTTAAGTAACAGCACTTTTCGCTTTGTGGCGTGTGCTTCTTTTTTTCTTGGTGACCAAAATTCTCCCGCGTTTTTGCCGGTTTTCATCCCCGCATTGATTATAACGAGACCTTGCACAGAATCGTTAAGCTGCCATAGTAACCAAGTAACTCTCCCGGTAATCTATGCACAGGTGTGTCTTTAACGCTTTTTTTTTCTTCTGGTTCCACAAGAGTACGGTTGGTTTCGCACCGTTTCCTGTGCATTTCATCTTTCTCATCATCAAGAATACACACATGTACACAGATGAGAATGATATTTTGATATAAGCCAAGTGGAAAAAGTGTGTGTGTAGGAGAGAGTTTTTCTATTCGTTCCTAAATAACTTTTATTTTCATTTATATGCTTTGTGTTATATGGACAAAACTGTTAGTGAACTATTTTAAGCATACGGTACACACATACACACATACACACATTTTACTTTTCAAGTCAGTTGTAAAGTTTGTTTATTATATGATGCTGTGCAGTAAGGAAAGTATTAAAAAAACAATAAAACAAAAACCCAGTCAGTAAGTAAGTAAGTAAGTAAGTAAGTAGATGTTGTGTTACTTTACTTTCCAAGTTAATATGTATCATGCTCTCTCTCTCGGGGAACCTTTTTAACATAAAGGGTATTTTTTTTTTCCACTTTAAACAGGTGGAGCCGGAGCAGTTATTGTAAAAAGTTATAAAAGCGAGTTAAGAGTGGTGTTGGGTTTACATCATTTGCTCCTTAGGCTTTATACGTATATAGCCAGACACTTGGTCGAATAAATAACAGAAAAAAGGAGAAAAAAAAATGAAAATCTTTGTATTTATATTATCCTAACAAACTGACTGACTGGCTAACTGACTACCATCATCATCATTATCATCAACATGATAATCATGTTTCTTTATTTATTTCGGTTATGAGTTAAACTTAACTTTGTTAGGTAAAGTTTTTTGTTTTTTTCTTTTATGCATTTTTTGGCCACTTTTCTTCAGGATGCTAGTACCCTACATCATATATTAAGGTTGTGTTGAAGCTTGCAACAATTAAAAAAAAAAATTTATACAATTTTAAGCACAACTTTGCTTCCAATAAATATATGGCAGCTGCACCAGTACATGGGTATCAAATGAAAAGTATAGGCCAGTGGAAAGCCATAACCTGTTTTTTGAATTTGTTTTCTTCAAATTTAATTTATCGTTATTTTTATTCACTTTTACTTAGTTTTTAAACTTTATAGAGTATTTCATGATCACAGTAAATCGATTAAAAATGTTTCCACTTATTTTTGTATGGTGACGATTGAGGTTTGTAACGTACAACTACCGCTCACTGTCCCTCTCACTATTCCTTCTTTAGTATTTTTATGGTCTATTAAAAACTTGTAAACTGTTTTAGTTGTTGGTTTAACTTCCTTTTCCTTGTGCTTTCTCTTTTATGTGAACTAAGAAGGACTTGTTATGCCTAAAATGTTGTCTATCAATCTGGATGGAGTGATGTTGTTGCTCGTTTGTTGGTTTTACTCGGCACTTACGCTACAATAATAACAAGAAGGGCCATCAACAATTTAATTTACTCTAAAAGCTAAACTAAACACAAAAACATAATAGATTAAAAGGGAAAGAGACAGAGAGACAGAGAGATATTTTTCCACAATTTTAAACATATACAAAGAGTGCATGAGCTCAGCTAAGCATTATATTTGTTCTTGATAAAAGTGTGTGGCCAAAAAAAAAAATTAACTTTCTCGTCTCCATTAATAGACAGCCTTTGAGCAGACTGAGCATAAACATAAATAATGTTTGTTAAAATATAATAAAAATGTGGACACTGTTCTGGCCAGACACACAATGAAAGTTAAGTCGAAGAATTTAATGAAATTTTCGTATTTTACTAAAAAAAAGAAAAAAAAATTGAAAGGAAAAGCACACAATAATGAAATTAAATGAAAAATTCCACGAAAAATTTTTAACAAAAATTGAATTTTCAGATTTTCTTAAACATAAGCTCTCTTGCTAACTCTCTCTCTCTCTCTCTCTTGCTTTAACTCTCCCCAATTTAATTTCCAACGCTTAATAGAAAAATAAACTTAACCTTCATAAATCACACTTTTTATTTTAAGTATTCCTTTGTACCCTCCTTTTAAGTTGAGGATATACTAAGTTTGGTATTACGTTTGCAATACTAAGAAGAAGTCATGGGAGATTCTACAAATTATTTTTATTCTTGATCAGTATCAAAATCTAAGTTGACTTAAACATGTCCGTCTATGTAAATATATCCGCTTAATGAATTGAAAAGTTTTACTCTCTACGCGCATATCGCGCATATCCATGAGCCACAAAAATCGAGCTGCGAAAACAAAATTCGGTGCACATATGAAGTCCTTCCACCCATTTGCAAAAAATTGCAATAACAGACACGCCCACAATTTAGAAAAAAACCTTTAGGCACAAAGTAGGACACTTGTAGGTTAAAGCGTAATATACACTCTAAAAGAAAATGCAATCAGACAAATTCCACGCCTCTTACAGAGAAGTTGCTGCAGAGTATTCAAAATGTATCCCAAGCCAAATTTAGTTCTAGCTTGTTCTTTTTCTGATGTATTAACTAAAAAAAAGAAGAAAACAATTGACAGGAAGTTATTGAGGTCACCATATGTCAATTACTCAACTTCCGTTTAGTTGCCTGGCGCAGTAACGCCTTTTCAATGTTCTTTAATGGAAACACATTTTCTCTAAACTGCTTGAGTCATTTATAAGAAGAATCCAATAAATAAAAAAAAAATAAAACATCACACATTTTATAACAACACTGCATGGTCATGCAGTGCTACCTAATGTTTTAGTTTTTGTTTTTGTTGTTGTTTTCGGTTTCGGTTTTTAAGCTTAATAATGGCTTTTCATCATTAAGTTTTATTACAAACTATTAAGAATTTGAACATTTTGTGTTGTAACAAATTAATCATAAAAAATCAATGAATCAAATTATAATTTTGAAATAAAAAAAAATTACACAAAGAAATATTTTTTAAATATTTTTATTAGAAAAAGACAAGAACTGTTTACCAAGAATAATAATAATAAATAAATGACAATAAAACAAAACAAAAATGAAAAACAAATATAAATTAAAATTATTCTGTAACTCTGCAACAAGCAAGATAATCAGGAATAATCATCAACAAAGCGTCAAGCTGTGCTGTTCCAAAATACAAACATATTTTGCTAAGAAATTTACTAAAGACCCGAGACCATCTCAAGTTTTAAGCCAGAGGTTATATAGGAAGATAAACATCAAGTGAAAAACAAAATAAAAATAAAAATAAAAACCGGAAACAAAACGAACAAAAGATGTTTTTAAGTGAAAAACTTTCTCTTGACAATCAAGACAAGAAATTGAAGATTGCTATGCAACTGCAACACCAAAAACAACAATATTGCAAACAAAAATGTAAGAACAAACAAACCAAAGATTGAAATATTTATCATTGTAGCCTAAGCAATGTGAACAAATTTTCAATTTGCAACATTTTTATCAATTGATGCAAAAGAACAACAACAAGTAGTAGTAGTTGTTAGAACAAAAAGAAAGCAACAGCATCAGAAGTAAATATCAAGTTGGGGAAATTTAAAAAAATGGACAAAATGAGAAAATGAACAAATCATGAACAAGGGAAAATTGAATCAGTGGTGATGGGTGTAAAGGCATTAAAATAGAAGAAATAATATCATTAAAATCAAATATGACACAATTATTAATTGTGGCTTGTAATGGAACTTACGTGGAACATAAATAGCTTGATCACCTCGTTCAAACGAGGAATGGCTTTATATTTAGAAAACAGACCACAATTCAATTGATTAAAAATCTTAATTGTACTAAATATTTTGAAAGAAATATTACACCGTTAGAATGGTAAAAATGTCTATTTTCAGATGGCTTATATTCTTTACGTGTTTACGTTTATGTTTTAATTTAATTTTGGCAAATTATTTTCTGAAAATTTTACATACTTTCTACAATGAAATCCAATATTTGTGCTGATTGCACATTTGTTATCTCTTCATAAGAGAATCAGTCAACTTAGGTTATTATACTAGTGTTGTTTCTTTCTTACTCACACTATTACTATTACGGCTTAGTAAAAAAAGACGTCATTGTTTCAAAATCGTAATGGCTTTTAAATTAATATGGTTATCAACGTTCACTCTTTGTCTCTCTCTTTCTCTTATTACCTAAGATTTTGTTACTCTTTTTACACATATAAAAATGGCGTGTTTTGGCTGAATGTTTGCTTTCAATATTATATAGTGAAGGTTTTCATGTAATTTAATAACTTTTTCATGTGAAAATAGAAAAAATTTAGATTTCATTATGTTCAAATATTTTTAAATTATTAAAATTCATAAACCATTCATTATGGGTATCAAATAAAAGGACAAGTTGTACGTTATCAATCGAAATCCAATGAGGCGGCCATGTAAGGATTTTATTTGAATACTAATCACAATATAATCAATATGAGTATGAAATGAAATAGCTTGACGAGTAGAATGTCATTACCTTGATGGACTATACTTAATCTAATATTGCGGCCATCTGAATATTATACTCTTCGCAACCTATTCAATATGGGCATCAAATGAAAAGGTTTCACGAGTAGAATAAGCTAAGCTAAATGGTATCTACAGTAAATTTAATTGGCGACCGTTTCTCAGATTTTAAATGTACTCACTAAGGGTGTCATATGAAAGGGCTGGGCGAGTACAGTAACATAAGCTAAATATTTTAGCCAAATTTCTCAAATCTTCACCAAATTAAATATATATTCATACACATAAATAGTTATTATAGAGATTTGTAAGTAATCAAGGCCTTCGCAAAAGACACATTTTTCACTTATTTCATCTAAATCTTATTAAGTGTTCTTTTAATATATTCGTTACCACTGATTTGTGGTAATATGAGAAGAACAATATTTTATATAAAAAAAAAGAAAAAAAATTAAAAAAATCACCGCAATTAAGCAGCAGCAGCAGCATCAGCAGGAACAGTTGTAGTAGTCTAGGCAGCAAGTATGCATGCATGCATGCACAAAGCCTCAGACTGTTTGAGTGCCGTGGTTCGTTAAGCTAAAATTTCACACCCTATAACTCACAGCACAATAACAACAATCATGGTAACTAACAACCAAACCATTTGGCCACAGATGTAATAAAACGTATTATGTTTGTGTGTGTATATGCTATTTATAACGCGTCTGTGTGTATGTAATTGTAGGCAATTCGGTAACACCAATTATTGGCCACTTGAAAGCTACACAACGGAAATGGCGCCTGCCGAAATCTTGCATGCTAAAGCTAGAAAAGAAGAAAAATTAAAAAAAATATACGATTCAACCGGAATCACAGTAGACTGTTTAATACCTGAAAAGTTCTAGTGGGGAAACTTTTTTACATGTTCAAACATATTTTTATAGAAATTTTCATCAAAACTTTTCTTACTCTACAAATATATTGTCCTTAAAAAATTTTGATGTGGAAAAAGGGTATAAAGGAAATGAAAGATACACAGCAAGGATTCTTAATTTCTTTTAAGAGCTTTAAACATTGATACTAACATTACGGTATTGCCAGAGTATAGGGTGTACAGCGCATATTGTGTAATCGTCATTTCTTTCTTTGTTATTTGTTCTTTCCAAGCACGTTCTTTTTAACTATTATGCAGTCAAGGTTGTTCTGGGATTCATTTGTTCGCTTAGGTTTTTTTCTTTTTTTTTCGTTTTTTTTCCTTCATCATCAGTTCACTTGTTTGTTTTTTGCATGCTTTTTATCCTGATTTCAACTTTTAGCTGAAATGAGTTTTTTTATTTATTTTTTAAACGTTTGCCACATCCTCTAAAAATTTTCCAAAAAAAAAAATCCAAAATTTTATAACTTATCCACTTGTATTGTTTTTGTATTTGTCAATCATTTCATCCTCATATGCTTATAATATCTTCCACTTATCCTAACCAAGTACCGTTTTCCACTTTTTTCCTTTTTTTTACATATTCTTTATACGTCCTGTTTTTTATTGTAGTTAAGTAAATGTTAAAAAGTCGGCAAATACCACAAGAGTTAGCTTAAAAAACAAGAACAACAACAAAAAGATGTAAAATAAATAAAGCTGCACAAGCTGATGAGGAAAAATGTGGAGCGGCAGAGAGACAGAGAGAGAGAGAAGAAATACTTTGCATGAATTAGGGTCGTACAAATGTTAAGCAAACATTTACTGAAAGTTATTGAAAGAGAGAGGAGTAACGGTCGTTGTGTTAGATAATGTACTTTTGCACACGCATACACACAGTAAATGCTAAGCGAGAGAGAGAGGGGGCAGAGCAAAAGAAAATAAATGAAATTTAAAATTGAAACTCAATATGGTTTTATTATAATCTGATTTGGATATGAATTCAGAAGCTGTGGCAAGCAATGTAATGATTGTTTTAAGTGTACATATAATTATGAGAATTATAATTTGTGAATAAAAGTAAATAATTTTAGTAAGAGTAAAAATACGAAAGCAATCTCGACCGATGGATATTTGGATGATACTCGTATGTACAATTTGTAATTTGAGGACGCACTGGCAGACTTGGAAATATTTAAAGCAAAAGGCTTCGAGCACCCCTCATAATGTATAATAACTTCGAAACAACATTTGAATCGTTTTAACAATGTCCGTATGTCCGTCCACAAATATTAAAAGAAAAGTTTTGGTGCTTTAATCTACGTAGGTAGTTTTTTTTATGAATGGATTTAAAAGTAAGCAAATTAAGTTAACAGACACGCCCACTTAATCTAATCATTGATACATAAAAATAGGCGGTACCGAATAAAAAACTTATAAAAACTTGGATCCACCTTACACATTAAATTTTACCTTAAACATTGGATTTTTCATAAACTAAGATTTCGTTTCTTATTATAAAAATATGGATGTATTTTTTTTTATCACGCCCATTTTCACAGTTAACCATTAAATATTAATAAAATAATCTTAAAAAGTCTTCTTAGAAAAATGTTTACTTAACAAAAACTGTATTAAAATATTTCAAATTCTTTTTAAATTCTGCTCAAATTAACTATTATTCAAATAAATGTATGTGCAAGTGTGTTAATAAATATGAGAAATGCCATAATTTACTGAAACTTACATTATGTTAAAGTTGTTGATGGTGAGAGAGAGAGAGAGAGGCTAAGAAAGACGGAATAATATACAATTACACGATACGAAATACAAAGCTAACCGCGAAAATGCTGTAAATTACAATGTGTCTGCGTCTATCTGATCAGACTTTGACTAGCATGTCCGGCTGGAACGCCTACATTAGACTTCTGTTGCCAGCTATGACAGAATATAAATGTGTGCCATCCACTATACTCCTAACTCTCAACTTAATCCAACTCAATCCAACTCAACTCAACATCTCTCTCAACTTTGACTAAACAAAGTAGTAAAACATATAAATACATCACGTTTTATATATATACCACATACGTATGAGTGTGTGGGTGTTTTTGTTGAAGCTTAATGTACTTCCATTGGGATGTAAAATGAAATTCATTCGCTTGTTTCTTTAGACAGATGGTTTGTTGGGTTGTTTTGCATGTCTACCGTGTACCACCACAAAGAAGACTGGGCGTGAGAGGGCACATTTCTTTGCTTCACACTTTAACTAAACTAGTTACTAATACAACTTGCCTGCTGTGCTTTGGGTTACTCTCACTCTTTCTCTCTCGCTGCTTCCTTGTTAAATTACAACAATGCTTTGCGTTTGCTTTGTGTCGGTAGTTAAAATGTTTTGTGTGGCTGTGTAATTTCTATTGAAAGACAATTTCATGCTCATCTGCATGCAAATCAACACAGGAGATTTTGAATTTTGCTTTTTTTCCCAGATTTGATGGCACCTCAGGAAGTTCATTTCACGGTTCCTAAAGAACCCACAAAGTAAAAAGTAACAGCAAAACTATTCAGACGAAACCTGTTTCGCTGTTGTAAAAGCAAATGGTGGCCCAACACCTTATAAGGTGTTCATAATATTTTGTCCACCCTCTCAGTGCCTGTACACCAATTTCATCGAAATATCTCAACCACTGTGCAAGCTTATACACAAATTTACAACGACACCAGATTGGACGGAAAGTGATTCTGAATCGATGGGTACAATAAAAGTTTGGGAGTTTCAAACACTTAATATATCCTCCCACATTTAGTATAGAGAACAAAAAAGAACTAAATCTCAGTTTTGACTTAAGCCAAAAAATATACTTTTTATACTCAATTTTACTAACTTTTACATATCGCGTCATATAAATTAAAAATTGGATATTTACATTATTATATCTACATACACAAAATTTACGAGAACTCTCCCCCTCTGTCTCAATCTTTTCATTTTTCATTCATTTATCTATTAATTCATATGTGTAACCACTCTGTGTACGTATGAGTGTATTTTCTCTAGATAACATTTCAAATTATTGATTATGCCATTAATTCGTTGTAAAATAACTGAAAAATGAATGAGAGCAACAAAAAGTTATCACATATGAATTATGAGGGCAATCAACAAAGAATTTTTTTCTGTTTTTTTTTTTTTAGTTTAGTATTCAGTTTAGATTTGATTCATTGCTTGCACCCTAGAGTAAAAAAATTGGTGAATTCTGTTTAATAAAAAAGTTTGGATTGTTATACGAGGATAACTGTGGGGAAGTTCACCACTTTGTCGTACTAAATGAATAAATGAATGAATGAACGGGTGACTTAAGAATAATTAGAATTTATTTGTGTTTTTAATTAGTTGAGAGTATTTATAGTTGATGTCGAGTACTTGAAAATTTTTATTTAATTAATTGTACTTTAAAAAATTTTTATAGTTTTTTTATGCCCTTCATATAAAATGGACGGTATACTAAGTTTGCCGTTTCATTGGCAACACCCAGAAAGAGGCATCAGACACCCCGCAGAGTATATATATTTGTCATTTGGATTAAAATTTTAATCGACCCGAGCCATGTCCGTCTGAATATACGTGTGCTGTTGCCACTCCCACTATTTACATACATTTTTACAGATATTGAGCTAAAATTTTATACAAATTGTTTATGCTACAATTAAATTGGTTTAAATCGTTCGAGAGCCACGCCCATATTATATTAAAATCTATTTATCTGCCACCAAAATTGATCAATGAAGTGGGCGTGGTTGCGGTCGCTTAACATATACAAAAACCATGTTCAGCGTAACATCTGACTTGTCAGTTAACATGTTATACAAACACTATTTGATAGTGTAATCATGTGCTTGCCACGCCCACACTTTCTCGATATGAAGGGCATTTAAGAATTGTCTTAAACTAAATTTAGTTTTTTCACTAGTTTGTATACATGTTGGTAACATTGTAATCAGGTCAAAGGTTATGGAGATAAACTTTTATTACTTACCATAAATCTCAGATAGTTTTGTAATTTCAGATAATGGAATTTTATTGAAAAAAATTATATGACAACTTTATACTATGCATGTATGTACGTACGCACGATAGATAGGAAAACATTGTTAAATAGTAAAAACAACAGCAACAACAACAACAACATCTATTCATATTATAAGCAAAAAAAAAAAAAACATAACTTTAGGCAAACGAAGCAGTCAGAGGCAAACACATTTAGTTAAAAAATTGAGGATTTATGTATACAACAAAAACAAAAACAAAACCAATTTCCCATACATTGGATTAGAGTATGAGTCGACTCAAAAAAGCTTAGATAAGAACTTTATAGTTTTGATATCACTGGACTGTCCAATGGCCACTTTATTACCTTTAAGTGGATGGATGGACATTTTGTTTCCACTTTTTTTAAATCAATCTAAATTTACTTGAAGTTACCAACATATACACAAACTTAATACACTATAGGTAATGTTCATATAGAGAATAAACACTGTTAGTCTGAAATCAAGGGTGAATATGTGTTAAAAACACACACAGCCACACACACATATTTTTGGGAAGAAATATCGACTTTGTAAATATTTTATATATATTTTTTTTTGTAGGTTCGTTTATAGTTTTTTTTGTTTTTTTTTTTAGTTTTTTTAGTTTTGTTGCGGCTTACTTGCCTATCTATCTTGTCTACATGCATATATTGGCATATTTGTAGATGGCATGTGTGTTTGTTGTGCAATATTTGTACAAGTGTTATGTTGGAGTTATAAAAACTTTTTCAAATATTTACAAAAAGGATATTGATTGTGATGAACTTAACCCGATATATGAATATTACACATGCTTCTTGTATGTATGTATATGTGTGTGTGTGTACACAAGTCACTACGTTATACACGTTAGTGTATTTAAGCCACATGGCTTCTCCTATGAAATAGCACACCACACTGATATGATTGCGTTTCAGTAAAACACACACACACACACACGTTCATGACCTTTAAAAGTTCACTTGGTGTTGGGGGTGTGTACGTGTGCGAGTGTGTGATACCAATTTTGCAATCCATACATCATAATACTAAAAATGGAACAAAAAACTGAAAATAGAAGACGCTTGCCTTTGTGTATGTCTGTGTGAATGGGTGTGTACATAACAATTTTCATAACTGCATACAATTTGGTATGTGTTCACTCAAAAATATGTATGTGCTTAGGGAGATATATGGATAGAGTTAAGAAAATTTATATTTTGCCTCCTCCTCTTCTTCTTTTTCTTCTGGCAAAAACAAAATACATAACATCAAGTGTAACTACTTCAGTTGTATGTTGCAATCGAAACATTCAACACATTCTGAATGAAATTAAAGCAAACACCGCAACACACACGATAACAGTTTTGAAAAATTATTGAAAGTTTTTGTAAAGGACGGATGAAATACTTTTGCTTCAATACGAGCTAAATTTGTTTTTCAAAAATTTTCTTCTTTTTTTTTTGTTTTGTCACACTCAAGAGAACAATTACAAGTTCCCCTTATGGAAAATAGAAGTAAATCGTTGAAAAAATTTAAGAAATTTTAAATTTACTTTGATCACATTTGGTCTAAATCTTAAGTGGTCATCGCAAATATACAAATGGTAGGCGTGGCAAAACATTTAATGTAAAACTTAAATATCTTTTACAGATTCTCTTTGTAAAGAAGAAAAATAGCGCCACCCGCCCGTTTTTCACCACATCAATGATTTTGCCAACCCTGCCGACCCAAAAAATGACCCTGTCTGTGGCGAAACGTCCGTACGAGAATCGAACGTTCGAGAGAACGTCTGAGCGATTTTCGTGCATAAAAAGGGAGCGCGAGCACAGTTCAGGAGGATTCCTAGTTGGCTGGTCTCAGAGCTTAGATCGTGCGTTTTCTTTGATTTTTATTTTCATCTGTTAATTATTAAAGTTAAGAATTTGAAAATAAAATTTAATTTGCAACAAAAAGAAATAAAATTAAATTAAAAAGTGACCTAAGAAAAAGGTTAATCATTTGAAATGAACAAATTTGTTAAACAAAGAGGTCACTTTCTCTTAAAATCTCAGTTTCCCCGGCACGACTAAAATAATCTCTTTACCTTCTAAATAATTATTATTGTAAAGTGTAGGCGTGGCCGCAAAACGATTTTGTTTATATTTATAGAATATTAGTTTTCTATTTATCTTGAAATTTTGTTGAAGTAGTGATTGAATCAGAAAATGTAAAAAATTAATAATAGGAACGGTCATCATCTAATTCTTTTTAAAAATATATAGAGTCAGATGCCTTTTTGTATAGACTAATAATATCCAACAACGCATTTACTAGAATGCAATAATTTTATATATTTTTTGATTAGGAGGCGTGGCTTTAAGGTCAACTGAGAATTGTTCATTTCGTTACAACTTTGAAACGGGTTTCTTCCATATTTGACATTAACAAACTTTCAATAATTTTGTTATGGGCGTGGCTGATCCTTATTAAAAAAAAATTTACCAAAATAAATTTTGTAGAGAATAGTTTCTAAATAAAGAAAAGCTTAAAATTATTTCGTTTTGAAGTTTTCATATTATTGTGGGCGTGTCCTTTTAACGATTTTGAACATTTTCAATTGCATTGTTTAACACAGAGAGAAGAACTGCACTACCTCGCTATATTTTATAGGGTTAAAGATTTATTAGGGTCTGGCACGCCCCCTTTCTGCGTGCTATAAATGTATAGTGAAAGTCAACATACTGTGCACCCTAGCAGGATGGGTATAAAGAAAAAACATTTTGTAGCATTAATTCTTGTAAAAACCAATAATAATGATAACAACAACAATAATATAATTAAGTAGATTATAACATGTATGTGATTATTAAACTCATACAGTTAATGCTACTTTCCATGTTGCATCTTTAGAGGTGATTACTAAAGGGAACACCGCTCACGCTCTATCGTATCTTTCTTACTCTTATATATATGCATATACATTTTTTTACAACCCACATTTTATCATTCATGCTCTGAAAAGCTGAAACTGCGGCATTCAGTTATATCTCTATAGCAACGTTAGCTTTGTGTTCTTCTACTCGCTGTTCTTTTTCTCCATTATTTGCTCGGTGGTTAATGCTGTAAATACGTTTCCCTACTATGTACATTTTTATCACTTACCGTGATTGTGTGGCCACATTAACTGTATATATGTTATATACAAAAAAATATACACAAATATAAAGCAGAGCATCGTAGAGCAAAGCTCAGCATTGTATTGCTCTCCCCAATGCATATGATGGTATATGCGTGTATGTTTATTTTCTAAAGATTTACTTTAAATCCATTTTATACATTAGTTTTTTTTTTTATTATTCTTTTGTATTGTTCTCCTTATCTCATCCACACTTTCCCGCTCACTCACTCTACCGCAACTATTCCAGTTTTAGTGATCACCTTATGATAGAGCTTATACAACAACAACAACAACAACAACAACAACAACAACAACAAAAAGGACAACAAAATTTAAATATTACAGTAAACCATGTCAGAGAGTGGTTTGTGTAAAGAAATGGTAAAGAGGAGGAGCAGAAGTGGGTGTGGCAGTAAGCCTTAACAAGACTCCACATATTTTATTCTCTTTAGTTATTTACGTTAAGATGTTTTACAATATAGTTGAAATAGTTTCTCCTTTACAAAGACTGCCTCTGTCCCATCCTATGCTGCCGCTTAATGTACGTTTTTATATCTATGGTGTATATGGGGTTTCTCTTAATGGCTTTTTACTGATTTGTAACTGTTGTTGTTTATTGTAAAAATTGTTTTCTTTAAATTTCTTAAAATTTATTTTTCTTTATTTTTGCAGAGACTGCCGTGTGGTACGCGATCCACAAACTCTGAAATCGAAAGGTTATGGCTTTGTATCGTTTATTAAAAAATCGGTACGTATTGTATAGTAAAACAATTACTTTCATAATAATAAAATATCTTTACATGTGGGCGTGGCAAAGACCTATTGCCACGTCCATTTCAAAATGTATTCAGGATCAACTTAAAAGATGAAACCTGTACCATACAAAAAACTGGGGCGTGTGACAGGTATCTAATTACTTTGTCTAATATTATGGGCGTGTCCATTGCCCCTTTTTTTTTAGCACAATCGATGAATAGATTCAATATGTGTTTTATTCATAAATAAATTTCTAGTTTTTGAACAATTTTTGATTATGGGCGTGGCCACGCTCGATACAATTTTTAACGACCATGGACATTCAAGCTCAATTTAAAACACGAGATTTAATAAACAAACATGATTAGTTGACAGATTTAATAGAACACACTGAGTTGAATTAGAGACACGCCCACGCCTACTATTCATAAAAAAAATTCCGTTCTGTGTAAAATTTGATGTTTGAGAATTTGGCCTCTAAGCCAAATAAATTTTATTCTATTAATTTTTTTTAAATCTCCTTTTTTCAGACAGAGAGGGAGAGACACTAAAATGCCGTTGATTGCTTTGTTCAATTTCTACTTTTTCTACAAATTTTTGAATCCGTATTATTTAGTAATAAGGGAAGTAGTTGAGAGACTACATTACATAAACTTTCCTCAGCCTTAAGATTAAGGTCAAAGTTAAGCATATTACTTCTTTTATTAAATAAATATTTTATGATTCTCTTCCAATTGCTCTTTCCCATTCTATCACACTTGTTTGATTTTATTTGCTGGCTCTGTGCATCATACATTGTGCAGCCGAAGTCAATACTGCTTATTATTGATATTATCAAACGTCTCAACTCAAGTGGCAAATCGGTTACACACACACACCAACAAACACATAAACAAACATACTTTCAATCACTTGAAATGTTAACCTCTTTCCACTCACTCACCCACTTACTGTCGGTTATCATAAAAAACTACATAGATGATGATGATGGTGATGATGATGATGTCATACAGGCCGGAACCTGAAACGTTCAGAGGAGTATGGAATGCGTTTGTATTCATTGTAATGTGACAAACTTGAGAGTACACACATTATGATGCTTGAAATCTTATGACTTTGTCACTTGTAGTGAGTAACAAAAAAAGAAGAGAGAGAGAGGGAGTCTCAAGTTGGCTTTCTTTACTGTTATACTGCTTACTAAGTTCCTTAAGTGTGTGTGCACACAGGAAAGTGTACTTGTTGTAAATGTTTTTTTTATGCATAAATGTATGGAGAGAAAGTTAAAGGCTTAGAAAGATGTCATGACTCTTACTTTTAATGAGTTAGTATGCACCTAGTATAAATGATAGTGAGAGCCACTCATACAAGCATACTACCTACAAGTCCAACTTAACAATTCATCATAATCAAAAATGTCCGTACATTCATCGCTGTCGCTATCATTCGCTTCAAATAAAACATAAACATTAAAAGTTTCTTGTTGACTTACTCTCTCATTTAATGTTATAGTCATTAATGAGTATAATTATATACGTATGTGTATGTAAATGCTTGCGTTGATATGTTACATTAAAATTTTATTGACACAATTAATTAATTATTATCGCTGGAGGCTAATTAGTATGTTGCACATAGGGAGCCTATGCGATGCAAAGTGAATGAAATTGAAACGTTCAGAGAGCGTTTGCTTTGGTTAGAAAATTTACCGAAATTACGAATGCTTGGGTAAGGGGTAGGGTAAGCGGTCTGGTGCAAAGTTTTAATTGAATAATAAATTACTCTAATTAAATTTATATTTTGTACGGATGTGCGTACAATCGAATATATATTTCTGTATAAACACAGAACGTAATGAATGTATATTGATTATAATTAACGGAAATTGATGAATTTTGTAAAGATGGCTGAAGATGGCTGAGAAAAAACAACAATTGTTTTAGGTTTTGATTTAGATTTTTTGTAAATATTATGTTTGGATAAATATTTGTGTTAACTTTAAAATTAAAGAAACATTTTTATGGCATTTGCTATTTTCGGAGTTAATAATATTGGAAATTAACAATAACTCTGAATATTATTTGGCCAAAAATTCAATAAAATAAATTAAATGGTCTTTTATTCAACTCCGAATAATTTCGGAGTTAACAAGAACACCGAATATTTACAAAAAAAAAAAGCTTCTAACTTACCGCGAGTACTTTAGGAGTTATTAATAATGTAAAATTTACTCCGAATTAAATTTTTTTTGAAAAAAACCTAAACAAAAAGGTTATGATTATTTTCGGAGATACTACTAAACTATTTCTTATTGAGTTTTACTTCTTATGTTAGAACTTCATAATAACTACTAAACTTTTACTTGGATAGCTACAGAACTTCTATTTTGCTACGAATAATTTCAGAGACATTGCTAGCATATATCTAATGGAGTTTTACTATTTTCGGAATTAATAGTAAATCAATGATTATTCCGAGACAGTAATTTTCGGATTAAATCGCAGTACTTTAATCCGAATTTATTCAATTAAAAGAGAAAACTATTTTTCTTCTTTACTTTATTTTACTTTAACTGGTGAATTAATTTATACAAATAATATTACTCCGAAATCATAATAATACCAAACGAGTACAGAAACTTTTTAATGTCAATATTTCCTAACTTTATAAGACTTGTTTTCTTTTTATATATTATGTTTATACTTTGGTTAAAGTAAATTTATTTTCTTAAAAGTAAGAATTTTACTCCGAATTAGTCATTATCCGATTCTATTCTAAATATTATCAAATAAAAGAAATAAGACAAGTTATATGACATTGCCAACGTTTACTGGATTTACTCCGAAATTACTCCGAATATGTTTAAAATTCATTTTGTGTTAGAATAAACTCAAATTTTAAAAAACAAATCTCAAATTACGGTAAACCTTTACCGAATTTATTCCGAAATTGTTTTAAAATCATGAATATACTCCGAATGTATACGAATACATTTTGAATCTACTCCGAAAATATTCCATAACTACTACTCATCCATCTTGGAACGTCTGTACGACAATTTGAGTATTAAGTATTCGTATTCGTACTTGAATGACAAAAATGTTTAACTTTTTTAAATTTCAAGCAAATATTTGTTTAAAATTTCAATTAAGGAAATTAATAAGTAAATATATAATTGTTGATGTTGCTGTTGCTGTTTACTTTAATGGTCAGCTTATCGTGACAAATCAAAAATATGAAAATATCAAAACTTAATGCAGCTAAACCCACAGCTTATGTGGCATTAGCGTTAAATACCTAAAACCTAAAATATTAGCATCCCTACTACTGAGTCCGAAGATGATGTAACACGAAGTACTTGTAGTTATAGACATACGCACACACACACATATTAGAGACATAAACATAAATTAGGTGAAAATCGTATATAAATGGGATGGGGCAGGGGTTGCTGTTGTCACGTTCCACAAATAAAAGATGTTGGCCACTGGCCTCGACAAAGCAAACAAAATCCAAACACCCATAAACGTGCGTACACGTACATTAATTCATAATTCAAATTTCAATCAAAACTCAAGTGTGAAGGATTATTTTAGTATTTACACACTTTCCAGTTTAAGAACAACAACATTACACAACAACATTACGCACTATATAAGTATCTCTCATTTATCCACATGTGTGACTATTTTATAAAGTTTAAACCATAAATAAAAATATTTACTCCCATCCAGCCGCAATGAGTTTATTTGGAAACTTCCTGATAACCAACATTTTTTAACTTCATTTGCTAACATTACACTTTTATAATATATTAGGTTATGCAACTAATAAGAACTAAACTCCTGAGGGGGGACGAGCAGAGATAGTCTTGTGTGTTCAATATTCGAGTATTTTTCATTCATTTGCTTCCGATTCATTTCGGTTTTTGCTTTGTTCTGGTGTGTGCCTCTCTCGTGGTTTCACTTTATAACAATTGTTTGACTATTTCATATAAAACAAATAAAGTTTTTGTTATATTTTTATTAAAAAAATACATTCTCTTGTTCTTCGTTTCATGCATATACATAAATAGATGGACGAGTTTTCAGATGCACTTCATAAGCTTAGAGCATAACATGCATAGAAAAGTAATTCATTTGATTTAGTTTTAAGTGTACACTTGTGTGGCAGCAGCAAAAGAACAACAACAATAGAAAGTTATCTCAACTTGTAAACGAAAAATTCATATAAAATACTAAACGCCAGTATGAAAAATGTTTACTTTTGAAATGTTGTGATCGGTAAATCCGGACCATTTAATACACCCTACATGAAAGTAAATCATGTGAAATTGTTTTAGACATGTGACAATTTTCTCTTATAAAACAAAACGTACAGAAGTGTGTGAGTAGACAAGTAATAAGGTAACAACTCCTTGTATGTGTTTGTATACCTACAGCATTAAAATAAACTCACATCATAAAAAAAAATTATTAAAAAACAAGTGTTATGAAAATAAGATTGAATGCAAAATGAAAAAAAATATATAAGCAATCAGTCAGTCAGTCAGTCAGTCAGTCAGCCAGAAAGCGTTGTCAGAATCTATACTAATATGTGTGTACATGATGATGACGCTAGTGGGGGTGGTGGTGGTCGTATGCGTGAAATAAGAAAAATAAAGCACATGTGCTGTAAATGATGGTGATGAATGTGTGCTTATTATTCACGGCAAAAGTTCAATCTGTCATACGCATCCACCATCCAGCGTACTTTTGCCAGCAACACACATACACACACAATGGTTAAAACTCAGGTTACGCGCTTCATATGATTTGACAGCTCCATAAAATGTTGTATGAATATACGTCTATATATAAATTTATGAATTTATAGTTAACTTATGTGGGTGTGTGTGTGTGCATTCTATGTAGACTTTGGGAACATATGGTGCCAGAAAGGAAGAAAGTCAAGGTTAGTGCGGATATAAAGCAACAGCAATATGTTACTTAGTGGGTTGTATAATATTATCATTATTGTTGTTGTTGCTACAACTAACTAACTGTTAACCATCGCATTTTACTCATTCTCCATACGTCACCTACTTACCATATATATAGATTATATGTAAGTGAGTAGCGCCCAAAAGTCGCTACAATAACATGTTAATATCCGTTGTGAGACATTACAACAATACAACAACAATGCTGTCGCTATCATTAATTGTTGTTGTCATCATTGTTATTCTGATGTTTGACACAACGTATGCTTACACATCACAACACAACTTCCATACTCATGGTTAAATTAACAGCAGCATCAATGAAGCGACAACAACAAACAATCCGAATATGTATGCTTTGGTAAGTAGAAAAAAAACGAAAATTTAACTCAAGTCAAATCTGTTCTACATTCCATATACAAAGGATACAGAGGGTGTACCTAATGTGGGCGTGGCAAAGTTTTGTTAGGATTCTCTTTTAACGATTATTAAATATAAGATTGCTGTCACAAAAATTTATAATTTGAAGGCGTGTCCACTTTTTGAAGATTCACAATTATTTACTTATCAACAATATTTATAAGTTTTAAAGTCTCTGACTCCGCATCTGAGAGATGAACTTGGTACACCTGCACCCTTATCCATAGGGTATCAAAATAAACAGACAAATACAACAACAACAATAATAAAAATCCCAACTAATGAATACATTGATAATTTTACAACAATTACACACATACATCTACTAAACTTTGTTTGTACAGCAAACGTTGGGGAAGTGCTCTACCGTTCATTTTAGCTGTTGTAAGCTACTAAGTTGACACAAATATTGCTTTTATATATAAAACAACAACAACAACAACAACAACAACAAAATGTTTTTCCACGATTTTTAAAAATATTATTGTTGTTGTTAGTGCTGTTTCCTTACCTGCACTATCAAAGTGTTAACCTACACAAAACAACAAAAAGTTTTCCGTATTTTTCTCTACTTGAACGTATATTTGACATGAATGATGCCTTTCTCTTCCATTCAGGTTTTCTTAAACTTTATTTCGGTTCAATTCACGCATACAGAGGAACCTTATTTTTGAAACGTTCGCACAATCACTCAAATTACAAAAAAGAAATGAGAGTGAAAAGAAAAAGAAATAATTAAAATAAAAATGAGTATTTTTAACATATGGGCGTGGCAAACATACAATACTCCCATCACTTAAGTACTGTCGCTGTGTGTTGCATTTGCTTTTGATTGTAATAAGTGGACGGTTTACAACCCGTCTGCCACGTCCATATTTTGTTATATAAATATTTATGCCAAAATTCTATCCACATGTATACAAGTTTACTTTTGTAGATGTCAGAGATTTTCAACGAGTGTGGACGTGGCACTTGATCGATTTTGTTTAAAAACTAAACAAGTCTTTACAAGATTTCCACTTACAACTTACTTATGTTAAGTTTCATGTCCTTAAGCCTTTCAACAGCAAAGACAGCCATAGACAGACGGATGGACATGAAGATATTGACTGATTGATTAGGATTTTGCTACATATGGCTTTTTGACCACTCTTATACCTCTGACATCTCTCTATCTAATATAAAAGAAGTTTTTGAGAAAATATCATTTTGAGTTTAACAAAATTTAACAAGCATACCAGTTTTTCTTATTTCCTTGATTTATATTTTGTTTTAATTGTAATAGACAAAGGTGTTTATGAAGTTTGAAAATTTAACAAGCTTGATTGGAAAAGATTGTTTCTGCCATTGTACGTTCGCATCACAGGCAAACTGTAACAAAATGCTTGCAATCGCACACATTCGCCTTAACGTTCGAAAATGTATCTTTCTCCTTCTTTCTGTACGTGTGTAAAGATGTGAAAGTTGCAGGCATGTCTTAAACATGTTTTCTAAGCAATTTACGTTTTTAAATGATTGATAAACTTTTACTGCAGTAAAAGAAGGCTTTTTTCCATTCTGTTGTATTCTGTATTGTACCATATGTACGAGGTGGTAGAACATTGTCATATATATAAACATTTTTGGATATAAAACGAATGACAAATACTTAAGGCATTCATTACATATGGATATCAGCAAACGCTGTAGTAAATTATGTTCTGCAGTTGCACAGGATGTACAGATAGTTGGGAGATAACATACACGTACGATGTGACTAAATCGATTTATTATACAATTTCCAAAGACTTGTGTGTGCATATAAACTTCTATGAGAAGATTAAAAAATAACGATATTTATCGATTATTATCGAAATCGTTTTTATTTTAAAGCATCTCCGTACAGTTATCAAAACATTTCTTAAACAATATATATTTTTATATGTTCGTATATGCAACTCATTCAATTTTTAAGGTGAAGAAAATAAATTGACCTGCTCTACGCGTATGTGTTGTGTTGTGTCAAAAGCAAGTGTATGCTTGAGTAATAGGAAAATAAATAAGAAGAAGAAAAAGAAGAAGAAGAAAAAGAAAAATATGTCGAAAAGTTCTTAGGTATGTTGTTGTTATTGACGATAGATTGACATGAACATCCACATATACACACATACACACATACACACATACTTTAGTAATATTGCGTTTGTATCAAAAATTTCCAAACTTGTGTATATGTACACAGAACACAACCATACTTACACAACACCTGCTTATATGTGCATTTAATTTTGTTTATACAACCGAACAGCAAAACGTCTGTCGGTTAAATAATGAAAAAGTCTGGCCTGGGGTGTACGTTTAGATAAAACTAACACTTTCTTCTCCGTTTTCGTTCTTATTCTTGGTATTTTTCTTGTCTTCTGGTCACACACACACACATTCACACATAACATATGTAAGATATTTTGAGTTGATATAAATGCTAAAGTGTATGGTTGGTCGTGTCATTTTCAATTTTTAAAAACAACAACAGCAACAACAGTTGCATACCACATTTAACAACATTGTTGCCGATTGTTTGACACATTCAATACAAATAAATTCGAAAACGTACTGTAAGTGTCAAAGTACAACACAGGCCACAATGTATTGACGTGTATTTAGAGAGACAGAGAGAAAAGTCAAATTCAATAAAAATATGTTGTTATTGTTGTTGTTGTTGTTGTTATAGTTGTTATTTTACTGTTGAGATTTTCTAGTCAATATAACAAAAATGTCTTAAATTTTTAAGTAAATATTTCAAAAATTATTTGACAAGAAAATCAAACAAGACAAATAGTGTACTCAAAGGAAAGAGAGAGAGAGAGAGGAGTTAGAAAAAGTGAGTTAAGCTTTTTTTTTGGGGTATGTGGTATGTTAAGGTTTCCCAAGTAAATATTAAGAAAAGGTTACAAAGACAGAGAGAGGGTGAGAGAGAACAGGGCAGGGATTGAAATGCTTGACTTTATATGATAGTTTCCAACATTAGAACAAAGTAATTAAAATGAAAAAAAAAAAGGAAATACCGTTACATCAAGTGACATTAGATTCTGAAAGGATAAAACGACATCATCTGCACATCACTTAATTAATTTGTATAAAGACTTAAGTCCAAATTAGTTTAAATAATAGAAATCGACATCGACACACATTGACAATAACTTAAATGAAACGATATCATAAATGAGTTGAACACAAGAGCACACACACACACACACAATGCCTTTCAC
Organism: Crataerina pallida; assembly: GCA_949710015.1. Lineage (NCBI taxonomy): Eukaryota > Metazoa > Arthropoda > Insecta > Diptera > Hippoboscidae > Crataerina > Crataerina pallida. The sequence goes on from OX453290.1 coordinate 7,191,419, forward strand.
TTATATTTCATAATGCTTGAAAACCAATAAACGAAAAATTATTATCACCCGAAAATTTTATGACAGTTGAAATTACAGCAATGTAACATGTAAAATCTGCAATAACAATAACAAGTGATGATATCATATCCCATGCTATCGTGTCTGAGTTATCATTGTGGTTTGTTTTACATAAAACCTCTACAGCCCCCACAACCTAGTTTGTATGCATGGTACGAATGGCGGGCAAATGGGAAGGAGTGCATAGTTTAGTATATAGGCAAAACAACGTAAAACATCACAGACCACATAGTGTACACCAGCCTAGTCTGATGAATCGTATATGCTATCGCACAGGCTGTGGGTATCTTTGGACGATGCCACGTACTGGGTTGTAGCAAAAAACCAGAAAAAAAACCAAAATCACAAAACCATATTTGGTCGGCTTAAGCCAAATCTTAAATACACTTCATATCGACTTACAAACAGTGGGCGTGGCAGATACATGATTTTGTTTGTTGAGTTTTACACAAATTTTTTGAAATTTGTTGAAATTGTGAGCGTCTCCGTTATCTGACCATGCCCATTTTTGAGTTTTGGTATCATTGAAAGGCTTAATTATAAATATACCAAAGTCTAACTTCATAGATTAATTTTTGAGGCAGACACCTATGCCACGATCGTGAGCGTATTTGTTATCTCCCACGCACAATATCGCACTAATCTTATACATAAAATATTTGGAACAGAACACGATGGCTGAATTGACACAAACAGAAACAGGGGGGCCAGGGGCGGCTCCACTTTGTCTATAGGCGTAAAATATATTTGAGATTTGGCAAAATAAACTAATTTTTTTTTTTTTGCTTGTTTAATATAAATTTTTATTGCACATTGTTCATGTGCTACGTATACCAATAAACGCCTTCCTTCAACTTACTTTGAGCTATTCTGCCATTGATCCCAATACGAATGACAACAAAAGTGTAATCATAACGGTATGCCCAGACGTGAACCTCCAACAACTGCATAACAACCCTCCCCACTAGCATAGCATGGAAATATGTGTGCACTACACACAAACATAAACGCTCAGAACGAACAAATTGAAACTTACAAGAACAACAACATTACACATACACATACATACATACAAATATTTTGTTGTAATTGTTATGCTTTATACCGAAAAACATCTACAACTACACAACAACTTGTTGTTGTTATAATAATTTATTTGAAATTTAACAGGCATATTGTTGTTAGTATTGTTGCTTTTGTTGTTGCTGCTAAACCCAAATACATACCAACTTGCCTCATATGTTGCGCCATGCATGTTATGCGTCTATATTATTGTTTTTGTTATTGTTTTTCAATTACACCAACAAATGAAATGCAAACAATACGCTGAGGAAGGCCGAAAGAGAGAGGAAGAGAGAGAGAGAGAGAGAGTTTAGTGGATTTGAATGGCACTGAGTGTCTACAATCTAAACAGAGTTCTAGTTAAAATAATAATAATAGCAACAATAACAACAATATTTGACAAATTTTCAAATTTTCTGTACACAACAGATAATTATAGAGAATGCAAATTACAAAACGATGAAGTAGAAGAAGAAGAAGAAGAAGAAGATATAAATTGTTGACTATATCGTGTAAACATATGCGCGCTAGCTAAAGGTAACGGTAGAGGTACAGTGTTTTAATTAAGGAAGAATATTATTTATAGCAAATCTGTTGTTGTTGTTATTATTATTATTATTTATAATGATTACGCTAATGTTGTTGTTGTTGTTGTTCTTGTTGTTGTGGTTATTTTAGTATAAACTAATTAGCAAAAAATCATCTACATGAGATAAGTTGCATAACTTCCAAGAGAAGACTTCAACTATCCCACAATGTACTCGTATATATATTCCTGATCAGTATCAAAATCTGTCACCATAGCTCGGTGTATGTTTTTTATATTTGAAGCACTAATTACCCCAAACATTCTCAGTTTCTGCAGACAGTTTCCGATTAAAAATTAGCAAAATCAGTTACTAACCACGCCCAGATAGATGTTAAATGCAACACACACCTCACACACGCACTTCTGTAAAAATGCCACGCCCCACATTTCAAATGACGTTATAAAGTAATTTTTCGGTTCAATTCAAACTTAGAGTTAAATTTTTTTAAATTACTAATAAAATAGAGCGCACTTGTATGTATGCCACGCCCACATACACCTAAAATTTGAACTAAGTGGACTCTACACTTTTTACTTGTTTTCATGTTGGGTTATAAGGTTTTCTCTCTCTTTCTCTCTCTTTCTCTGGCTACGATTAAAGTTAACGCCATCAAATCCTGACAATTGGCTCAAGGAAGGTGCATAGAAATCAACAAATTTTTATGTTTTATTAAATTGGCAAAATTTACAAAATCCACATACATACATGTACATATATAGGAGAGACCCAAATATAGGGAATAACGAACACGCACGTACAAGCACTCTTTTCATTATATTTTCGATTTTTATAAGCTTAACATTCGGTGTACACCCACCTATACAAGTAATTCCAAAAAGTACATGTATAAGTGTGTGCGTGTGTGTGTGGGTTTATAAGTATAACATTTGTGTTGTACGCGCTCTATTATAGTGTATGCTCACGTACGCTAGTTTCCGCCACTGATTTTGAACAAATTTGAGCGCGCGCACACACAGTAAAAATTGAAGCAATAATCTCAACATACACTTACCCACAACACATATACACTGATGCACATAAATGTACGTTTGCAGTGAACACGTTATCCGCAATGCCAATTGCATTTATTGCATTTGATTTTCGGTTACAAGCAAATGAAAGTAAATTGTGATGACAACGCTGATGACGATAACAATGATGACGCTCGACTTCGTTGCCATTACCGTTGTCGCTAATACGCCGTTACTGCAGAAATCTTTTATGCTTCTCGTTATACTTGCACAAGCGTTACGAACAAAGAATTAAAAAAACAACAACAACAACAACAACGAAAAATATATAAAAAAGAAAAACTTTGTCATCATGATGAATGTTATGTTGCTGGAATACTTAGCATTTTATTACTTTTACAGCCACTACTACCACCACACCACAGCATGCTATTAAAGTTTTTCTGCATTTGTGTGTGTATATGTATGTATGTGTGAGTATGGATTTGTAAGTGATTGGTATGTGCCACATATTTCGTCTTTTTTTATTCCGCCAAGCCTTGCCTTCCTGCTTGATAAGAATGGTGACTCCGTGGCGGTAGTGTTGGTGGTTCACTAGCTGCCACTTGCAATCATTTTATCATGAATCACGTTTGATTCGCACGAATTACCTTTTATGTGAAATTGAAATTATAATTTACGTTCCGTTTACGTTTTTCTTTTCTTTCTTTTATTCCATCCTCCACTCCAGTTATTAATGTTGCGGTGAAGGGAGTTTGTTGTAATTGTTATTGGGCGCTTACTTTTACTCTGCACTATATTGGATTCATATGTTATGTTGCATATATTGTTTATGTATTGATGAAGGGGATTTTATAAATGAGTGTTACGTTAAGGTGATCCATGATTCTTTATATCCTTGTCGTATATGTCGTGGACACACGGACTTGCTTGCTTAAGGAGTGATTACAATTTATTCCATTCATTTAATCTGTAAATATATTCATTGCAATATTAAATTCATTTATTTGGAATTTTGGATTTAAAAAAAAACCATATATTTTAATTCTTTCTCTCATTTTGAGTGCATCATAAATGAGAGTCAACTATATACATAATTGTTATTGTTATATCATCAACATTAGATGAGGGGTATACTAAGTTTTTTATACTACTTGTAACATCTAAAAGAAGGCCTGGGACACCCTGTGAGAATGTCAATAAAAGACGGACACGCGGACAAACATGTCTAAATCGACTCAGTGTTTGGTGCTGATTAAGAATAAATATATATTGTAGGGTCTCTGATTCCTCCTTCTAGATGTTACAAACGGAGTAGCAAACTTAAGAGGTGGTGGGCTTAATCGGGGCTCAACTTAAATATCTTGTATCATAAGTGTTGTTGTTGTATTATTAAATATATCCTCTGTTGACTCTATTGCTCTATTTTATTAACTAGAATCTAAACCATTTCTTACGTTAAACGTAAATGAATTGAAAACAAATGCAAGTCTTTGTTGAAATCATCCATTTAAAGGATTTTTGGAAAATGTTACAATTAAAGTTGGTACCAAGCAAGTCTCTTAGAAATAATGCACATAGTTACGTATTTTGTGCGACCAGTATTCTAAGCTTTACCGACATAAGTGAAAGAGATATCAAGTGATATAAAAAAAGCTTAAGTTAAGACTTTTTTCCAACTTATTGAGAGGAATTCGTTCACTACCCATGTAAAGCCATTTTAGATTTTTGTAATCAATTCCGTTTTTTTTTTTTTTTCCAATAAATCTTACTCGAAATCCTTTTACTAAAGTCTTCACACATCATTTTTTTCTTTTTTTTTAAATTTACCCCAAAAGATGAGGAACAATGGTTTGGGTTCAGCGATGAAGCGGGGGTCAGTTAGGTAGGCTGCTTTTTGTTTAGTTCCGAGTCTTTTAAGAGAGTTTGCTTTGAGAGACTTAAGCAAGATATACTTTTCATTAGTTTTCTTCAAATATTCTTCTTCTTGTTCTTGCTTGGTCTTTTCAAAATTTCGTTAAATAATTTAATCTACTTTTAGAAAGGATTGTTGCCGCTTTCGTTGTTGTTGTATTAATATTTGTACGCGTCTAGTTTATCCTTGTAATCCTTTTGGCGCACAGCTTAGTCTTCTCTTCTTCGTCGTCTTCTTCTTTTCTCTTGTATAGAGTAGTAGCAATATATTTATTTGTTGTTGCATGCATAGTTATTACTTTGGTAGTTGTTGTTGTTGTTTACTAGCAGCGCTTTGTTTACAATAACATGTTTATTATTGTTATTGGTGCAGCTGTAGCTGTTGCTGGTCCAATTTGCTTTCAACTTTCTCTTCAGTTTTGTCTTCTTCTTATTCTTCTTCATCTACTTTCCACTGTCTATTGGCTGTTGTTGTTCACTTGTTTTAGAAAGTAAAGTGTTTGTTATTGTAAACTTTTAATTGACTTTTCTGGAAATGTCATGAAAAAATATTGAGAGCAACATTGTAGCACAGAGTGTTCTACTTGGCAAGAAAGTGTTTTAAAGTGTTAAAGCTGGGTGTGCTGGGATGGGAGGAGGATGGAAAACGTCGTATGTGTAAATAAACAAAACAAACAACAAACACAAAAAAAACACACCTCACAGCATTTTCATGATGTTGCCATCTGCAGAAACAACTCAAGCAAATGGACAAATCTCAAGCACATAAGGAAAATAAGAAAAAAAAAACTCAATTCAGCTGAAACCTATTCTTAGATGCACTCCACACCACCGCCACCACCACCACCTATTGATGAAATGTGGGCGTGGCATATTTATGACTGCTTTTTCTTTTTCCTTTTTTTAAATACAAAAATTTAATTTTGCACAAAAAAGAAGGTTTTTGAAAATTGGGGGCGTGTCTGTTTTCCGACCCGCCCATTATTATTACATTTCAGATTGGGCTGTTTATAAAAACGTTTGTATATCAAATTTCAGCTTTACAGCTTTTTCTTATCCTTAGTGGGCGTGGCACTTGGCCGTTTACGTCTAATTTTAATGGAGTGCCCTAAACCCAGACTCGATATAATATTTTTGTTTATTTTCGTTTTTTGCTGATGTACTTTTGTTGTTGTATTGTTATGTTATTGTCATGAAATGAAAATGAGAAAATCTTGAGTGCCTAACAGAGCATGTAGAAGGAGAGTGAATAAAAAAAAAAAAAGAAACTGTTATGATGACCAAATATTGTTTATAACATATGTTTGTATGTGTATAACACACATTGGTATTGTGTTATATATTATTTAAGATCCTAAAAGGTTTTCTATGTATTTAATACTGTGACTGTGGTTGAGTAGCTGTGCTTTTATTATTCTTTTTTTTCTTTCTATAAGTAGGTCAAAAAAGAAACTTTACAATGGGTTGTTTTGTTTTAGTGTTAAAATCATTCAATTTGCATCGCAATAGGATCGCAATGAATGAGAAACAGAGATTATGTATAAAACCTGAGATAAATATTGTGAGGTGTGACATTTGTAAGCAATTGCTTGATAATTATTTTTCACAAAATTCAAATGAAACCAGTAAAAAAGTGACGGGGGCGTGGCAAAAGACTTCGAAATGATTGATTTCTATGTAAAATTTGGTTTTTCTGTGCATTGTGGGCGTGTCCCTAGTCCTATCTCGCCCATTTGCAAGACAAAGATTTTTTATTTTGTAGTTGCATTTATGTGGCCATGTAAGAATATTGAGAAATATGGGCGTGTCAGTCAACTGATTTCATCAATCGCATAATTGTCATGCCAACTATTCCCACTTTTATGACTGTGGAGACTTCTAAAATGAATTTTTTTGCAATATGTGGGCGTGTCTGGTCTATTTTAAGTAGAGGGACAGGCAGGCAGGTACCATTATATATAAAGTTTAAAGTTTTCAAATATATTTTCATGGCCATTCAAAAATAGGCGTACCTTTTAACTGAGTTCTCTTAATTTAAATAAAAAAACTGTTTTTAAAACTTATCACTGTTTGTACGGTGTGAAGGATTAAAAAAAAAATGAACGCTATTTATGTAACTGTTTGTGTACCACCTAGATGTTAATTGTATATATAGTATATAGGCACATCATCACAATTCTCCGGATATTCACTTAATACATAATTTCATGTTGCAGAAATACAATAAAAAATAATTGTTGCTATTGTTGTTTAATTTATTTTTAAATGCGTATTTGTACGATTGTTTACTTCTTTTCTTTTTTTGTATTGTATATTGTTGCAGGAAGCGGAAACCGCCATCACAGCTATGAATGGCCAGTGGTTAGGTTCACGTTCGATACGTACAAATTGGGCAACAAGAAAACCGCCAAACACTAAACCAGATGGTATGTATATGCAATACAAAAAAAAAAAAAGAAAGCATTTATTGCTATTACTTGTTGTTGTTGTTGTTATTATTATTATTATTATTATTGTTGTTGCTATAATACTAAAATTGAATTTTGTTTATTCTGATACCATTCATTCGACTCCTGCTACTCTTTTCTTTTTATTGCATATCGTTCACCCACGCATGTGTGTGTGTTTGTTTTCGTACAAATAAAATCCTGATGATTTCCAGCCAACACAAAACCATTGACGTTCGATGAGGTTTATAATCAAAGCAGTCCCTCGAACTGTACGGTGTACTGTGGTGGCATGAATGGCACCCTGGCCGGCACCCTGAGTGAGGAGATATTGCAGAAAACATTTTCACCATTCGGTCCCATTCAAGAGATTCGTGTGTTCAAGGATAAAGGTTATGCATTTGTAAGGTACGCGTGCTACATACTTTTTCTATTATAAAACATTAAAAAATTTATGAAGAAGCGAGAGAGGGAAAGAGAGAAAGTGATGTATATGTATGTACACATAAATTGCGATCACACAAGCACATCTTATGGTTTATGATTTAACCTGAACATACACAACAAATACGTCCTCTGTTGTAGCCGTTTGTACGTGTGCATGCACAAAACTAAAATCTCTACCTCAAGTGCATGTACTCGTATGAGAGAAAAGATTTTATGCAGCTTGCACATGTGCATGCACATGACCGCAATAAGTTCACATGGTTAACGTAATCTCCGTGAGACTGCTTTGTGTGCGTGCTTCTGTACATGTGTGTGTACATGTAACAGTGCATTATAGAAAACTGCTCCATTTTGTGTGTATTATTGTCCACACTGCAGCTGCTCCACAAACAACCACAATCCACCAGCAATGCAAACAACATCAAATTTTAGGCGTTTTCCTAGTGAGAACAAATTAAATACCTTTTAAGATTTATTTCAAAATGAAAAAACACAAAAATAAAAGTTAGAAGTCCTCTAGAGATTAAAGATTTTTCGATAATTAACGATATTTTTCTTCCAATAATTCAAATATTTTTCGTTTTGGTTATTTATTAAAACGTCATATATAAAATGTTGTCAGACAAATATCACAATAATAGAATTTCTAAACTTTTCTTCGATTAATATCTAAATCGATTATTTATTCTTAAGAGGCAACTAATTTATGTTTTTTATAAGTTATAGTTTCGAAAAAAATTGTGTGTTAAACGAGTGGTTGGTAGAGATGAGTATTGATAGGTTTATAATAATCTACACAGACAGCAAGGTGCAGAAAAAGTTCCTTTATATGCATAAACATTTATTTTCCACACTTTACTTGTAAAAAAAAATTATATTCATAATAAAATAATATGTACGTGCATATTAAATCGTTTATACAGATTTTCCACTAAGGAAGCGGCCACACATGCCATTGTTGCTCTGCACAATACCGAGATTAATCAACAATTGGTGAAGTGTGCGTGGGGCAAAGAAAGCGGTGAACCGTTACACATGTCCGCCGCCCTAGCAAGTCAAGCGTTCGGTCAAGGATTTCCGTTTACGTCAGCAGCCGCAGCTGCAGCTGCTGCTGCGGCGGCGGCAGCCTATGGTCAGCAAGTGACCGGATACTGGTATCCACCAACGGCAAGTTATCCAACAACAGCAACAGCCGCTGCCGCTGCAGCTGCACCCATGAGTGCTTTGCCGGCAGCACAATACTTACAAGGCATGCAAGGTTTTACAACATTTGGACAATATGGTGGCTATCAGCAAGGCTACATGGGGTAAGTTTGTAAGGTTGTGTAGATGTGTATGTGGGTGTAGGAGGAAGAAAATTTATCATTGAATGAACTTGACAAAACAGTTGTTAACGGTTTCTATGCTTTTAGTTGAATTTTAGTAAATTGTGTTTTTGTTGTTGTTTTCCTTTTTGGGGTCATTTTGATTAGGATGGGCGTTCAATTACCAGCTGGGTGGCAGAGTGTACCCACGCAGGCTTCTCTGAATGGCACAACGGCTGCAGCGCAATTGAGTCAAAATGTCAGCAATACTATACCGCAAACCGCTGGTATGGTGGCCTATCCCATGCAACAATTTCAAGTTAGTTCGCAGGTAAATATTCCCATCGAGAGAGATGTAGAATAGAACAAATTTGGAAAATTTATAAAAAAAAAACTTCAATGAAATGAGAAATTGCTGAAAAACAATTTCCCTCTTATGCACTCATCTCACATGTTGTTGCAGTTAACTGAAGATGAATGGCTGGCGCCCACCAGTCTGCTGGTGTAGCTGCCATGATGGTTGCCATTAGCTGGTGACACTGTGGCCACTGGAAGTACCACACCCGCCGCCACCGTCACCGCCTCCACGAATACCACCCACCACCATCATCACCAGCATCATCAGCTGCAACAGTGTGTCTGCACCAAGGCTTTAATGGTGCCGACAACAGCAACTGTCACACTACCCTTGCTGGTGCCATCCAATGCTATTGCTCCCCACAACAATAATAGTAATACGGTGGCACCATCGATAACAGCAGCAGCGACACCCTCACCAATACCAGCAGCCACTTATTTAACCCAACTATCACCCTGGTCATCACAGCATCACTACCCCCAACATCATCATCAGCAACAACAATATCAGTATTATCCCCACCATTCTTCTCAACAGCAACACCAATACCAACAACAACATTATACTACTAATAATCATCATCAGCAGCAGCTACAACAACAACAACAACAACAACAAGTTTATGTCCAACAGGCGCAGGTAAAAAACAACAACGATTATTGTTCAACCGATATGTACAAACAACAAGAGCATCAACAACAACAATAACAGCAACTATAACAGCAGAAGCATGAATCTTCAATTTCTAATTAACACATATACACACACTTACACTCGGCATTGCTCGTCTCCACTTTGCGTACAGTTTAGTAAGACGTCAATACCACGCATACGGCACAAACAAAATATTATCAATAAATTAAGAAAAATTTATGTTTAGAAGCAATAACAACAACAACAAACACACAAACAAAACAACATGAAGAGAAAGGAAAAAGTCGATCCATATACGAGATTTAAATCGAAAATGTGGTGAATCATGATAGTGATGGATATAATCATAAAATCCGAAGCGAGAGTGATTTATTGAATACTTAACGATTTAACGAGTAATTCTTTATCTTTATTTTTATACCCCCACCGTCCGTACGTCCGTGTGTCTTTCTTTCGAAAAGTTCACTTAACCATAAATATTTTCACTTTCTATGCTCAGGTGAATATATGAATTATGCAAAATCTATCTAGGAAAAATGATGTATAAAGTTGGAATTCATTCATTAGTGTAATCATAGATTTATGGTAAGAATGAGCGTGGCCAGACACGCCCACCATTCGATAATGAAACCTACTTGACACAGAAGTCGAAAAGAAATTAGAAAAGGCGCAATAAATTATGGTAGGCCACGTCCACAGTTTCTTTATAAATAAAATGAAATTTTTTTTTTCTATTATTTATTATATAAAAAATGTTGTTATAATTTAAATGTTATTCAAGCAAGTAGAGTTTATTTAAATCGACCATTACTACACGAAGGCAATCTATTCAAACTTATGTACCATCGATGCGGGGGAGAGATATGATGTGACCTGGTTTGTAAGGTATTATAACAAGATGAAAGCAAACCATTGCGTACATATATTCTACGTAGCCAAATATAGATTCTATTTGATATATAGAAAATTTTGTATGCAACACAATGCACACAACAGCAGCAAGAATAAATTTCATGTGTACGTAATGTTTTACTATTCCAAGAGAGACAATTAAAAAATATGGAAATTAATACGCATAAGTTTTGGTTTTACTATTAAATAGAAATGTTGTTTAGCAAAAAAAAGAGACAGAAACAGAGACAGAGAAAGGGATAGAGTAAAATAAACGCAAACATAAATGTAGATATGTGATAGTAAAATATATGAATAGCGTATAAATATTAAGGTCACTTATACACACTAACGCACACACACCCATATAAAACCATTCATATGGAAATGTATGTAATTTTATAGATAAATATATATATACCTACACACACCTAAATATGCAATGAAATGTATATTATATATATACAAACATACATACATACACATATAAATAACTTTATATAGATAATGGAGAAATTGTAATTACCAACAAAATACATTCAAAATATAAAAATCAAATCAAAAATTTATATATGGATAATACGATAATAATATATTGTATGCTGTATATGTAGTAGTGTATAAGTATCTAAATATAGTTTTCTTTTCATATATCAAAATATTAATATTAATGTTGTTTTTGGAAATTATTTAAACATTAGTAATCGATAAATATTTATATCGTATAAATCGATTACTAAATACTATATATCGATTAATAATAATATCAATTGATATTTCGATTTATCGATTACTAATAATATCGATAACTTTTATCAATTTATCGATTATTATATTATATTTTATAAATTCCTTTACTTATCGGTAAATTATCGATTAGCGATTTATTGTATTCTATTATATAAATTCTTCTATTTATCGATAAATTTTTCATAAATAAATATTTGTTTTTTACCTAACTTGGTAATTATTTAAAGAATATAAAAACGTCCTTAGTCTAGTGTTTAATTATTTCTATAATTTGGAATATACTCCAGGTCACAGCCACCCTAAGTTATAAAGTGATAAAAGCTAAATCGATATCGAAAATTATCGATAAATTATATAAGTCTAACAGTATTGAAGGATATATATTTTTCATACCAAACAATATTGTCACGTATTTATCGAGTTGAAAATTATAATTTTTTCAATGAATTAAAAAATAATTTTTTGATATCAAACAAAAATCAAACTAAATAAATCAAAGAGTAAGAAAATGTTTATGGGATGCAAAAATGTCATTTAAATAGAGAATATTAAATAAAAAGATTATAATTTCAATAGATAATAGACCAATAATTATCGATAAACGCAGAAATTATTAAAAAATTATTCAACAATAATTAAACTATTGAATACTTAAATAAATGCAGCGATCATAGTATAAGAAAAATATAGAAAATAATTTAAATGCAAAAATATTAGCAACTGTGAATCAAACTTTTATGCAAAATACCAAAAAATATATAATAAATTATATATAATATATAAGTAATCAAATGTATAAAATTGTAATCATAGAAAAAGTTAATTATAATGAATGAATTTAATGTATAATATATTACAAATAGAACTAGAAAAATAATGAATACATGCAGATATATTAAATTTAAATTTAAATATAAATATAAAAAAATAAACTAAATTATAAAATTTAAAAATGAACCGTAATATAAAATTCAACAAAAAGGCATAAAAACATGATATAAAAAATGTATAAATTTTTCTTTTAATATATATATAAATATAAATAAATCAAAAATTTTAATTTAAGCATTAATTATTTGTTGATAACAAATTAAAAATGGTTCATATTATAAAAAAATAAATTTTTGTTTAAATTTATTTTTATTTTCCACTTTTCTTTAAATTTGTTTAAAAATTTATTATAATTTATAATACACTATGTAATTTTTCTACTTTCTTTTCATTTTGTGATTTTATTTAATCATTTTTTTATTAATTTTTCAATTTTTTTTTAATATTAAGTTTAGGAAATATATAAAAAAAATTAAAAGAGCAAAAATATTTTAAAAAATAACTATTATTCACTTGTATTGTATATGTATTGTTTATAAATGATTTTTTTTTAAATTTTTTGATACATGTTTTTTTATTTTTAATATTTCGTTAAGATTTTAAAATATAAAATAAAAATTAATTTGACAATATTTGTGTTTATTTATTTTTATTTATTTATAATATTTTTATCAAATTTTTCGTATAATTTTAATATAATGTATATATATATTATTATTTATTATTAAAAAATAATTTATAGTTTATATATAATAGAAAAATTTTAAAAATATAAAAAATATTTTTAATCTTTTTATTTAAAAATGAAATTATTTTGAAATCGTACAAATAAATTTATTATATATTAATTATTATTTTACAATTATATTTTTATTTCATTATTAATATATAAGAAAAAAAATTATTTATGATTTTAAGAATAAAAAAATTATAAATTTTATGATAATACTAAAAACTAAATATATCAAAAATAATAAACAATGCAGTGTTTGTCACTAGTAAATCAAAAACTACATATATATTAACGTACTCACCATACATACAAACCGTACATATATATATATACTTGGGTATAGTTTAGCAAATAAAAACCATCCTAAAAATTGATGTAAAATCATAAATTGTTAATTGTAAGATGTTACCATAGCATAATATTATTATTACAACAACAACAACAACAGCAACAACAGCAACAAAATCATAAACAGTATAAACTATCAGTTATGCATTTGCAAGAAGGCCGCCATCTCACAAACACTTAACCATAAACCACTGTTACCCCCTTACATACAATACACACAAAATCTGTATACAAGTATAATTGTGTCAATCAATTTATTATTAAAAAAAAAAATAGCTTAAAAGAAACACACGCACACCCATATGTACTTACCATACATGTAACAGCCACATGATGATTGAATACCAACCAACTAACCAACCAACACCTGTAGAGAATATTCTTATGAAGTAAACTGCAATATTTATATACAAGCACGCATATAAATATATATATATATGTATAGGTACATGCAAAAACGAAAAAGTATAAAAATTACATAAAAAATGTGTTATAAATAAAAACAACAACAGCAGAATATTGATGAGTGTTTTTTTATTTGGTTGTCAAAGGTAGGTTATGAAGCCTTCTTGTGTATATGTATCTATAACTACTTGTAATTGATGTTCAGTTGAAGACATGGTCTACGTCGTCTCAACGAGACGAATTTTTGCCAGCACTCTGTTTATCTTAATAACAAAATCGGAGCAAACTTCACCCTAACATGGTCCTTAACAGCACTCTGCTTATAAATAAAATAAATGTACAGAAGGATGTTTTACCACTCTGCTGCATTGTGTCATTATACCCTCCACCTCAGTGATGAGGGTAGACATGACATGACAAAACGAACATGCATAAATCACATGGTTATTAGTATGGTTGACACAGGGCGAATTTGTGCACTCTACCACAGTCACCGCATACTTTTATGGTCTTCGACTGATAGAAATTTAATTAAATGTGTCACCTTTTTTATTTAGGAACGTCATGGAATTTTCCTTAAAAAACGAACTTATGCTGGACACAGGAGGTTTATGTTCATTTTATGATCATTAATTATTAAGTAATTATGTTATTGCGTTTAGTTTTGTTGTTGTTGGTGCCTTTTTCATCAATATTATTTCAAGTAGTCATTTAAAAAGCACTTTTGGTAATTATCTTAACTACATCTTTTAATCACATTTGACTTGATAAGAAATATAATAAAAACAATAAAAACAACAACGTGTCTGTTATTCGACACACTGGCCATTTAAGAGAAAAATTATAATTTTTGACTTTGTTCCCATATGAAGTATTCCCTAATGATTGTGGGCGTGGTTCTAAAACAAATCCACCCAATTTGAGTAGAAATCTAAGCGTAGAAACATTAACAAAAACTTCAGTCGAATATGTCAATTTATGTCTTATGTAAGTGAAAAAATAACAACAAATGAACACCCGGACGTACAGATGCTTACAATTTTTAATATTGCTAAACAAAATATTTATAAATGTAAAATCTCTGATATATTCTTCTACAAGTCGCTAACGTAATGACATGATTAGTATACTGGATGGAAAAGGTATAAAAATAAAATTCCATCAATAATGAAAAAAGGGGAGTGGTAAAATGCTATTTTACCACAAAAACAAGTTGAATATTTCCGTTAATATGTTTCTCACACACACACTCGTTGCTTTTAAAAGTAACAGTAACAATAACGGTTACTAGAATAATGTTGCTATTGCTATTGTTGTTCTTGCTGTTTTACAATAAATCATCATTTATGTTTTCCCGTTTTATACAATTGATCATAATAACTCAATCATCTCCCACCCCCCTCCCTCCTTATCCAACACATCGTAACCAATGTCGATGCGGGGCAACTTTCTAAATGTATTTAATGCCTGATATGGCAGAAAGAAAAGTATTAAGCAAGGGAGCACTGGTGTACACGCAATGTAATGGTAAGTTGTGCTGTGCTGTGCTGTGCTGTGCTCCTCCTTTACGTGGGTTATCTATTTTGCCATTTAATTGAAATTGTTTCTTTTCTAAATGTGTTTGAATTCTACCATTTCATCGAATATATTGCTGAACATACAATAATAATCACAACAACAACAACAATATTACTTATATGTAAACAAGAGCCATGTGGGAAATTCTTAAATGTTTAGCAGATTCTTCTCAGTTTTTATAAAGCTAAGCACGTATCGCCCGAGAACATGATGCACTTTACTATTGTTATCTCTTTCGTTTCTATTCACTTTTTTATGTTTCATTTAGACTCACGTTACCGTATTTTTACCCTCTTTATTCTTTGTCTCTTTCCTCAACAGATTTTTCAGTCTAGATGGTTTATATTAATATTTAATGTGTACCTAGGTACCTTTCCAACGAACAAAGCATTTTTTTTTTTTATATCCCACACATTAAATACGTTGTATACTAAGTTTTTAAAGTGGTTTGTAACATTATGCTTTTCTTGTTGTTGTATTTATATATTCTTCTATCATTATTAAAATCTGATATGTCCCTCAGTGTGTCTATTATTGGAACTCTAGCGGTTACAAAAACAAACATAACGAGTTGAAAGATTTTGAAGAAAGATTGTGTAGGTTCCACATGAAGATTTCTATTTGGGCGAAATTGATAACATGCCACGCCCTAAATACAAATACACAAAAAAGTGTAGAGTGCAGAGTTCAACTTTTGAGCTCTCATGTAACACAATAATCATAAAAATAGGGCGCAATAAGTGCCACGCCTACAGTTTTTATATAAATGTGTATATGTCAGATACGACCAAAATCAAATTTAGTTTCTTTACTTGCTTTTCAATATGATTCATTTAGAGAATCTTAAGCCTCTTATAGTTTATAGGAGAAGAGAGGATAGAACACTTACTCACTTTTATATGAATTTATTTAATAATTTTCTTTCAAATTAAGGTAGAAGATCAAAAAATCCAGGCTTTTTAATTTGAAATTCTTCTTCTTTCTTAATAATTACTCTAAACATTTTTTCAAGTACTTGAATAATTTTATAAATTTTCAGGTAGAGTCGCTGCTTTGTACCTAAATGATCCCTTTAAAGAATGATAGAGAGATGTGAAGCACACTCTTTGCTTTTGTAAACATGTTTATATATAAAATATCACCGATATGTGCTTCTTCTTTTTTCTCAAATGGTTAAACTTTTTAGTCTAAGTATTACACTTAGCTTTAGTACTGTAATACTAAACATGAGAGCAGGCAAAAAAAAAAACAAAAGAAAACCGATTCAAAATAGTTACTGCATGGTATTAGTTCAATTTTGATTTAAGGTAATATATGAAGTTCAACAAAAAAATAATAAAAAGAAGAAGAAGAAGAAGAATATAAAAAAAAAATATTGTAACAATCGCACAATCTCAGAGAAAGAAACAATAAATAAAAACTTTTTCTAAATATTAAGTATATACTCATTAGAAAAGGATATAATTATATATGTACATGCCACGCCCACAATGTATATATTTATACGAAAATTGTAAAAATATTTTACTTAAGTCAAACGTAATTCTTTTTAATGCATTTTTTATATGCATAGTTTCTGCTTTATAAACAAAACCAGCCACACCCCCATATTATTAAGTTTTTTCACGATCACAAAAATAAAATTATAATAAAAATGCATCTTTTTCTAAATCTTTCTTTCTATGATGGAATTAGATAAATTCGTATAACAGACACGCCCACAATTTTTATAAAACATAAATCAACGGTTAAGTGTCTTCATCAACCTTGAATCGAGTTGGAGTTCCCAATTTTTAAAGGTCTTAAAAATGTATAAAAATTTCCTCCGAATTTATCAGCGTTGTTAAATTATTTTGAAATAGAAAAAAAAAAAAAAGACGTTGACTCTCACCTCACTTTCATTGGAAGCGTTTTCATATAATTTTATGTCTCACTGCTTGTCTTTTTGTCCAACTAATGCAATAAACGGGTTGTATACGGTGCTCATTATTGTTCTTGTTATTGTTGTTGTTGTTGTTGTCTACTACATTCTATTTTCTTTCCCAACATTTGTAGTTGTTGTAAATTATCTCTGTTACTCTATTGCTGTGTTTGTAGAAAATGTATCATATTGTTGTTGTTGCTTATGCTATATGATCCTAAAAGGTTTTTGTTCATTAGTGGATAATGAAGCGAAGTGACACAATAACTAAAGCAAAAAAAGAAAAACTCCAAACGAACACTTTTTTATGCTTGTGGCAGCTGTTAAGGGATTAAGCTGGATGCGGCTACACAGAATCCTGGTATATGTGTTGTGTTTGTGTGTGTGTGTGTAAAAATGTTTAGATTTTGGTGCTTTTTTCGTAACAATATGACAGCAGCAATGCTTATGCTTAACTTACATTCATGTGTTAATGTCAACAACAACAACGAACCCTAATGCACTTAATTTTTTTTTGTTTTTGAAAAAAAAATTCTTATTAAAACACTGTTTAGCGTTTAGACAGATGTCAACTGAAAAATTCATAAGAAGAAAAACCATAGAGAGAGAGGCAGACAGAGAATGAGTCAGATGTATAGAAATGAAATTAAATGTTATCACAAAAGAAAAAATGCAAAAAATATAGAATAAATAAATAGAAACGAGAAAAGAAAAATATAATAATACAGCCGTTTGTGATTGAAGGGAATGCCAGGAATAAAAAATATAAAGAAATAACAAATGGATGATGCCCTTAATTAGAATTTAACACATTTGGAATGTACACGCGATTTTCAAAAGCAACATAACAATATTGTATATTAATACAAAGACAGTCCTGAACGTTTTTACATAATTATCAGCACGACAATATCAGTCATGATTGACATTTTTATTACGGTGAAGTTTAAAAGCGAGTAACGTTTGAAAATTATAGCGAAAAAAATTAAACGCAAAATTGCAAGCGTTCCGGCCTATATTTGTGAAATAATGATGAAATGATGCAAACATATCATATAAAAAAGATCAATATTTTTAAATTAAATGTAATGTGTTGTTCTTGGAATAAATGTCATCCCAAAATTTTACTTTTAAATACGAAATTGTTATGTCCTTATTGAAAAACGTTTTATATAAGGTATGCTTAAAGCAATCGAAGAGAAACGCTTACGCATTTCTCTTTGCACATTCCCTCAATGTTGATTTAGTGTTCATCTTATAAAAATTTAGCAAAAAGTCTTAAATGTTAGTCGCACTTAAACTAGCTAAACTTTTCAAAATCTTAAGAAACTGAAGAGGTTGTTATAACCTCAACAGTGTGAAGTAGTTAGAAGCAATGCTCACAAACCAGCCCAAGCATTGTCTTTAATAAATTTTCTTAAATGCATTCCAAATAAAAACCGAAATTGTCGTTTGTGGCGTTTGTAGAAACAAGGAAAAACGAGTATAAACTAAAAGTAAACACCAACAGCAACAACAATAATAAGATCCATGGTATGACAAAAATAGAGGAAAGAGCATAAAGCAACAAAGTCTAATTTCATAACTAATGTCGTTTAATTTAAGCAAATATCACGAATTGTACAAAAGCCATTCCAAGCAACTGCTGCTAGTACTGAAAACTGCTGCCTTTGCTTTCTCACTGCTACGATGACAATAAGGAGCATAAAATAGATAAAAACAACAGACAATACATAATGGAACAAGAGCACAAGGCTCAGGCTTAGTAAATACAATACAATATAAAACAAATATACGCAATATATATACACACACACATACATATTTAGATATATATATATATTCAGAAAAGAGCCAAAGCACTGCATTCCTAAACGCAATGATTGCTAACTTTAACACGGTTAGAAAATTAACAAAAATTATTGGTCAAGATCGATCGAAAAGTTGTACTTAAAAAAAAAAAAAATATTGAAATATTGAGACATGTTGACGGCCTGCCATTGCATTATTGTTGTTGTTTTGGAGGTGTTTACGAAATCATATTTCAAATGTAATCACTGAAAAGAACTAAATTTAGTTTACGCCCCACCTTGACCACCCATCACGTTTACATGAAAAATGGTGGGTGTGGCAGTTACCTCATTATGCTTTCTTTTACTTTTCAGTATTGAGCTTAAAATATTTGTTTTTGTAAATTGTGGGCGTCTCTGTAATCGAACCGCGCCCATTTTCATTTTGTCAAGAGATTCGGTACTTAAATTAAAGCTATTGTGTATACAGAAAATTTCATTTTGAAAGCTTTACTTTTATGATTATGAAAAAATTGTGTTAATTGTAGGCGTGGCTTTCTAATGATTCTTCATTATGTGATCTTTTCAATTCATCTGAAAGTTATAAAAGGATATATTCGGCTAAACTAAATGTAAGATAAGCTGTAGATGTATAAATCAATAAGAGGGCGTGGTATAACATAAACTCCCTCTTTCAACAACTATCCATATAGAGCATTTAATGTTAATGGTCCGGCTTTAGACCCAAGAATCAATAGCTCCATATTGTGGGCGTGTCTATTCATTTACACTATCCATTTATACTTTAATTTAATTGACCATACTTTAGACCAAAGAAGTATTGCATTTTTCAAATTGTGGGCGTGTCAATCTTCTTAGTGCCCATTTTTTGTTTGGTGTAGAATAAAGTGAAGGTTTTCTTCTTTTCAGTTGTGAATGCTCCCAAAACACACCAGGTGGGAAAATCTGTATTGATTCAAAGGTTTACACTGATATCTGACATTTCTTACAGAATGATAAACTTAATACACCACCCGTTATAAAATGTTAATAATAATAGAAAAAGACGAAAATGAAGAAGCAAAGATACACTATCTTAAACGCAAACAAAATATAGAGTGAAGATAAGTTTTCCTGTAAAATGTACAAAAAATCTCAAAACTACTTAAATGAGAAACGCACGTAACACGAACAAATAATAATAAAAAAAAGCTTTAACAATTTCGTAAAAAGACTTTTGAATGTACAAAGTAAAGCAAACTGACTGACCGAACGACTACATGTTGATAACGTGTACGGATGCTACACTCAGGCAAAGGTGTAACTGTGTGTTTGTTTGTACATTTTATATTGCTGGACAATTGTCATTAAGCAAAAGGCCGCAATAAACAATATTCTCGCATGCACAAAAACAAAAACAAACAAAAACCCTGAACCGTACAACGCATTATGTTTTAACAACAATAACTGCAAAAACAGAAAACTACAGCAAGAGTAAAATTTAGTGTAAAGCATAACATTGACACGTACAATATACATAGAACAATAACAACAACAATCAGCCAACATAACAGAGAGGTAGAGGGGGACATAAAAAAAGATCACCTTGTGTTCAGAATATTTTCACACGGTCCACATAATTCAGTTAAATGAAAATTTGATAAAGTATTGTACGATAGCTGGAAGACATTGTGCACGAATGATGAATCCATTTCTCCATTTCTCCACTCCATTCATTCCATACACACTTTGTTTAGTGTTATAATTTTGTACATACATACTCGTATATAATAAGTTGTTGCCTTTGCTGTTTGTTACTTTTGGATGAATGGATTTCAACATGTCCGAATGTCCGTCTGACTAGGCAAAGGATATATATTGGGTCCAATTATAAAATAATTTATGGAAGTATATGGCGAAGGGTATTAAATGGTTCACTAAAACATTTTCACTTGTTTTGTTTTGTTTGTGGAAGTATAGACGTTATTGTGTGTGTTGTCGTCGTATTTGTTGTTGTTTTTATTTTTATTGCTGTTGTTGTTGTATTTGGTGTTTGTTATTTTTGTGTTTGTTGTAGTATTCCATGTTTGTTGTTGTTGTTGTTGTTGTTGTTGTTGTTGTTGCTGTGTGCTTATCGTTGGTATTGTTGTCGCTTTTGATACAATCCATTCATTTATCGACTTTTTAAAAATTTTTGAAAAAAAAAGTTCTATTTGACTTTGGCTACCACCCCACCTTCCTACAGCATTAAAATGAAATTTTTAGCTGGCAATGGTTTTTATAATCTGCAGAAATGCACATAAAGAGCTTTTGATTAAAAATCACTGCAATGTTTACTATTTACTGGCCTTTGTTTAACTGCGGGTGCACCTTTGTTCAATTTCTTTACCAAGCAAACACAGACTACCAAGGCCTGTGCCAAGTGTGGGATTGTTATGTCAATATTTGCCACCAAATGAATGCTTTCCACATACTACCGTACAGATCAACTCGGTAAACGAAAATGATTTTAAATATATGTATATATGTATACTATAAAGGCCATTATGATTTCCTCTAAATATTGCAAGCGTTTGTATAAAAAAATAAAAAATTATGATAAAAAGTTGAAGAGGAGAACACTTGGCGTATAAACTGAAACGTAAATGGCAGAAAATTTTATACTAAATATTATTATTATTATACAATAACAACAACAAGAACAACAGTAACCACATTAACAACAGTTCACATGAGAAGCGGAAATAGTCACATAATTACATGGTGATGGCACATGCTGTAGCTAAGCATGCATAAACATTCACTCTTAGCTAAAGTATCTGTCATATACAACACAAATGTATATGTGTGCGTATGTGTGTGTTTTCCAACGCCATATGCCTCCGCTTTAACAGGACACACAAAAACACTTCACGCTTATCTAAAATACATATTATTGCACACACACACGCATACATGTGCATATGTAAGTAGTGTCCTGTGCGAGTGGCAGTGCGCTATTTTGTTTTGTTTTTTTGGCGATGTTTGCATATCAAATAAAAGGAAACGATGAGTTTGTGTTGCTGCTGCTGCTGCTGCTGCTGCTGTAGTTGTTATTGTTGTTTCAATGTGTGGTCTTTGTCGCGTTTATACACATGTACATAATATATCCACATGTAGTCTTTTGTATTTGCCGTTGCGTGTATGATGTGATTTAATGCGTGTATGATGTGATTTAACGCAGAGGTCTGCAATCTTAGCTGGCGCGCCCTTGTTGTATAAAAAAAATAAATAAATAATAAAATCATTTCATTTGTAGTATAGAATATCTTTTAGACTCATCATCTTAAATGTTAGTAAAACGTGGGCGGGGTCTTAAGCTACTTCTTAATTAATGAGACACTTGAGAAGCTTCAAAAATTTTCCTTTAATTTTTGGCGCCTGCCCCTCTACTTATATACCAAAATGTGCTTTTAAGTACAAAAAGTTTGCAGACCACTGGTTTAGTGTCACATTAAGTATTTTAATGAGGATTTTGGAATTGCGTGTGTATGCTTGTGTGCTTTTATGCGTTTGCCCCGGGTGACACCTGAAAAATAAATAAAAGTGAAAAACTTTAATAACAAAAACAACAACTACAACAACAACAATAATAATAATTATTACCGTATAATGAAAAGTAACGCAAAATTTTACTAAGTGACCCAAAACACTGCGAATCAAACACAATTTAGTATAGTTACAAGATATGTAAATATAAGAACAATAAAAACAACAAACTTATTTTTATTTTTGAAGGAAAACTATAACAATAACAACAACAATACAAAAAGCAACAAATTTGTACAACGTACACTATAAATATGTATCACTATTGAAACAAATACAACAACATAATTAAAATAACAACAATACGAATAGAGAAATCCGCCCACAAAAATACAAATTCCACATCTATTTATAAATTGTGGGCGTGGCGGATGGTTGCAACTAACAGAATTCATATTATATGTGGAGTTTAAGCTGAGTACGGTTTTTTGTAAATTGTGGGCGTGTTTGTAATACGGCCACGCCTATTTATGATACCTTGATGAAATGTCTAATTGAACTTCAAAGTTCAATTGTTGTGGCAAAAAAGTAGACTTTTGTCGATTATGGGCGCGGCTCTTTATCCATTTTTCCCACATTTTTTTTTTTTTTTTTGTAAATGTAATCTACATACAGAAACTAAAAGTGTCCGTACAAAGTTTCAAAATTACAAAATTTACGATTGTAAGAAAACCAACAGACACTCAAACACGAGGACACGCGGACAGACATAACCGACTCAGATTTTTATGCTGATCGAGAATTGCAGAATCTCTGAATTTTCCTTGTGGGTGTTGCAAATGAAATAATTAACTTAGTATATCGCTCACCTTACGTAAAGGATTTAATAAGATTACAACAACAACTAAATACATTAACAATAACAATAACAACAACACTATTAATGTACAATAGAATAAATTTAAACAATGCACGGTTTAAACTAATGTACACAAAAACGCCATTTCAAAGCGAAGCTATACAATACATGCATGCATGCATGCAAACTATATTTACTTGCAACAATACAATGATAGAGAGAGATAGCAACGAAACTAAAATGCATTCACACGGGTGCTATAAAAAGTGATACGAGATTGCTTTGTATTATGACTGCACACCACCAACACACTCGTGGAGAATATTTTCTGCGTACTTAGTAAGATGACAGAGCCATAGAGAGAGAGAGATAGAGAGAGGCAGCACTACCATTTGTTAAAGAGAATTCTATACATTGCGATGGTCACTATAAACAAAACAACAACACACCCACACGTACACACCTAAATGCAAAATTATTTAAAATTGCCGCGTACTATCATACAAACGGACACAAACGCCCGCTTAAATATGACATTATAGATTTGAAAAGAAAATTGAAAAGAGCAACAACAACACCAATAACGATTTGTGTTAACGCGTTTAGTGACGTCTCATTCTACTTCTCCATCAGCTGTGGGAGGTGTCTTCATATATAGATGAATAAAGAATGAAATGAAAATTAAAGGAGACAAGTGTGCCCATACACACACACTGTTATGCAAATAATTGCACGGAATGATAATTGTTGAGTCTCTGTGTATAAATGAAAAGCTTGCGGGTCATCATTAAGCATAAAAACTAACAGTTTTCCAACGTGGGTATGTGGGTTAATAATATTGAATAGAAGCACACACACACACACCAACTGGTTTTTACACGTTCTTTTATAAATTCATAGCTTACGTGTTTTTAATGGCTTCTGCTAACAATACAATTTAAAGCATCAGAAAGTAAAAGAGAGTCTGAGGGTGATAGTGGTGATGAAGGACAGACGGCGAGAGTTAGAAATGGCAGATTTTAATGAGCTACTTCCAAGGCTAACCTAAAACAAGTAAGAAAACCAAATTTGGCTCTTAGGACAAATCTTATATACCCTACCCAAGGTGGGCGTGGCATTTATGTATATGATAACGTCCTCTAATAGTGTATGTCCTACATTAAAACGTTAAACTGTCAACTTGGTATACGCACCATTTTATGTGGAGCGTATAACAAGACAAAGAACACGTTAGCCCTTTTAATTCGGCAAGAGAAAGAAAGAGTCAGAGATGATGGGGCATCAATACTTTCTGCAATTGCAAAGGACCGTCCACAGCGGTACTTCCTTTTTAGAAAATACTTCATTCTCGAGCGTTTTATTTTTCCATACATTTTATTTTATAAATCTTAAATTTATAAATCCCTACTTGTAGCATAATATATTTTCCAGTGAAGTGACATCACTTATTGTCCACCAAAGAACCAACCAACCAACTGACACTCTATACCGCCTCTCCATAAATAAGGTTCATGCTACAGCTAAAACACTCACACCAACGCCGGCACTAGCACAGCAGATAACAAATCAACATTTTCTATTCATTAATTTTCATATCAATGCAATGCTATGTCGAAATATGTGAAAGTTGTGATATTGCCACCGAATGACAAATGATTTGTTGGTGAATAGAAATTACGCTCCAATACGACCGAAAAAAAAACTAACCGAACTGAACTGAACAAAGAAAACGAAAATTTATATGGAAATGGAAAATATTTCGATTTGCAATGTCAATCAATTTAGAGGGATTAGAACGCCTCATACCAGTTGGGCATAATAAGAGAATGTATAGACCCACACACACATACGCACCCAATTTAATGAACTAAGTTTTTCTATAAACAAACAAGGAAAAAACTTTGACTTAAAGCAAATCTTAAATATCCTGCAAAGTTACTCAGAATTGGTGGGCGTGGTTGAACGTACAGGTGAATATAATACCAGATCACAATATATGTACTTTGTAAGGGACCTTCGACGCCTTCTTGTGGGTATTGCAAGCACAATAGCAAATTTCGCATAAAATTTGGTCTTCAACCACGCCCCTAATTATTTACATTTCTCACATTTTAACATATACAGAAACATAGGAATCCATTTTGAAAATTGGGCGGAATAAAAAACTTTCCTTGATAAGGAATTCAACTTTTTAAAGAGTGTCCCTTAACACAACATGTATTTCTATGGTGTGCATACATGTGTAGAGTATTCAAGATTCGGCCTAACCCAAGTATAGCTTTTAAACTTACACCATGTAGATGTTTTATTAATAAAAACGCATTATAAATTATGGCGTATGTATGTAATTTCATACTTGAGGCATTTTACCAAACAACAAACAGATGGCATAGCATGCTGTGGCCACCTTCTTAAAAGTTGAGATGCTACACGTTAATTATAGTTAATTAACTTATGACACCAGCTATACATAAGTATGACCCCAGCATTTACCACCACCACCTACACTAGGGAATGACACATAATCAGGACAAAGAGAAAAAAATAGCTTCCGCTTCCACAGTCCACGAGAAAAGGTAACTTTTATAAATACCTACCGCGTTCTATATACTGCAAATATACTCTCGCTCTCTGTTCTTCCTTTTACCCGAAACCATGCCTAATATAAAAGACTTTCCGTTTAGATTAGTTCAGGTGATGGGCTGATGGTGTGTTGCAGTTGTAACGTTGTCAACTTTATTTAACTCGCATAATTTTTGCTGGACAAAGTCATTAAATGGCACGCAAGTTAGATTTACTATTCTCTGCAGTGGTGTAATGCAGCAGTATTATAAAAAAATCAGAAAGAAGAAGAAGAAACAGATGAGGAAGACAAATAAGCGGAATTTTCAAAGGCTGTAATGGTGAGAAAGAGAAAGAAACGTAATTGGAATGCAACGAAAAAGTTGCGTCACCGGAAAAAACCCACTTGCTCAGTAAAAAACTAGTAAGGCCTTAGTTACGGTTTTGCATATAAAAAAAAATGTCACTGCATTGTTGCACCACCGAACATATGATGAGAGCTGCACATCTTAAACTCAGTACAGTCACTGGTCAAACTCAAGGTGCACAGACAAAATGCTATTACTTGCAAACTTGATACAATAAGTGATGGTCACAAAAGTGGTAGCCCTTAAATGGTAGATTATGACTCTTTCGCCCCATGGAATAAATTTTGAAAAAGGGATGAGAAAGGATTCCCTAAAAACCTTAATTAAGTTCAAATTTTATATACAAAGAGTACAATAGAAAAATTATTCTCAAATACCCTAAACCATTATTCCAAAAATGAGGGCGTGGCAAGTATTTGACTACGCTCTCAAGTAGTGAATGCTTACATATCAAATTTAAAAAAAAACGAAATTTTCACTATTTAGCTAAATACCAAGCTTTGTTCTGGTTGGCCCCGCCCTCATGACCAACTAGTAGACGGAATTTGTCATTTGACTATATTTCACAATTTTGAATTTAATGAATTTTATAAAACCACAGAAAAATGAGGTTAGTAGTCAATAATGTCGGTATCAAAATTTGTGGTTTAAACATGTTTTTACTTTATAGGGTGTTGCACGATTCTATTTCAACCTTTTCATATGAACGATGAGGGTACTTGCTATGTTGACAATGTTACCCCGTTTACCTATTAAACATCCGTTGACCATTTTAATATAAAAGCGTGTGTGTTTTACACAACTTGCATAAAATTGTACATATTTAGAATATAAATTCTACTTTTTTCACACACACACACACTCTCCCTCTTTCTTTCCCTTTCTATTTGATGCTTAGCGTTTATAACTGCCCGTATGTCCGCACAACAGTGAGAGAAAAACCAGCAGGCTCTGTTATTTTTTTTTCGCGTTTTATTGTTAAGTTGTTGTTGTTGTTGTTGTTGTTCATTCGTTATATGCGAACAACACTATAAACAATAAATTTACATTAGCAGAAAGTTACATATTTGCACAGTTGGGGCCCCGCCGCATTTTCACTTAACCACACACTATAACGGCGCGTTCGTGCAATGGTTGTAGTGGTTGTGGACGACGGTTGGTCTATCATAATATATATATGTATGTGTGTGTGTGTGTGTTTAATTTTTTTGACTCCAATGTTATTCACAATTCTCATTCTCATTTTGCTCTTGCACTCTGGTACTGCTTTCCTTTGTCTTTCTCTTTCACGTTGATTCATTAGGTTATACACCGCAAAGTCCACAGATGATTGTATGCGTAATGTAAAGCAAGGGCCGCTAACTGGTAGACCTTCTCTTACAAAAATGCAAAAACAAATATCGTACCGGTGTGTATGTATGCGTGTGTGTATGCTCTACAAATAGGTATAGTTGCGACAAACGCATTCACCCTTAACTTTGCAAAATGATATGCAAATATAGTGAAAAAATATAAAACTACGTTCATCACTGCTACCACTACTACCAGGACGAGAAAAGAAAAAAAAAAAAACAAAATATCTGTGTCATATATGTTTTCCATGTATGCTGAACCAGTCCATTTTAATTTATGCTCCACTTATCCACTCAAATACTTACCTTTATAAAACATTTTTTTTACGTATATGTGTTTATGTGTGTGTGTGTGTGTGTGTGTTTGTTGGTTATCGTTACTCTCAATAATATGAAATTAAATTCTTCTCAGATCGATGCAATCAAGTGCGTGGTGGTGGTTGTGGTGTTGGTGGCTGTGAAGGATGATCTACGAACATAATGTTATCACAAGCGTATTGTAAAGAATTCCATTAAAATGATTCTTTAGCGCTTCCAGCGATGACAAACTGATTAACTTACTCACTCACCGACTGACTCACTCGCCAATCAAAAACCCTATCATGAGCTCGCTCAATGAAATGTTTATTTTTTTGGAAAAGTAATTTTTCAACGAAAGCATAAAACTTGGACTTTGGTTTCAGGTGCTGTTCAGGTGTGCAGGTCACCCATTAGGTAGAAAAACATCACAAATCATTTTATTAATAAATTAAAAAGATAAAATGGAATAATACAATTTCAAAAATGTATAAAATAAAAAATTAAAAATAAATAATAACTTAATAAATAAACGAAACATTAAAAATTATAAAAATTAATAAAAATTACATAATGAAAATTGAGAGATAAAAAGTAAAAAATTAATAAATAATAATAAAAATAAATAAATTACATATTAAAAACTTATAAAATATATACATAAAAAATAAAAATTAAAAAATTTGGGGAAAAAATTAAGTTGAACATTAAAAAAACCCAAAAAAAAATAAGATGTAAAAAAATTAATTTAAAGTTGAAAATTACAAAATTAGACATTAAAAATTTAAAATAAAAAATAATAATTAAAAATAGAAAATTAAACATTTTTCGTTATTTATCAAAAAAATCATTTTAATTATTTTTAATATATAACATTATTCTCCACAACGAGATACAATAATAAAAATAATTCTTAATGCAATCGTGAAATTTTATTTTATACCACAGAACAAAAACAGAAAACAAGACCAACATCACCAACAAAAGTTTCAATAAAACAACATCAAGAACAATTCTTAAAAAACAATTCAAATCAAGGGTTTGTTTACTTGTGAAAAATTGCAACATTATTTTAAGGAACTTTTAAGGAAACAGTTGAATGAAATTCTTTTTATTTGAATAAAAAAAATTTATTAATTTATACAACAATTTACAATATTACTATAAATATTTACAAATTGTTGACCTTGAGAGATAAATATTTTCCCTTGAAAAAAAAGTAATCAAGTGGAAAAGTTTTTACAAATTTATTTATTCAAGATGATTATAAAGTTAGAAAAGAACAAAATTATATTAAACTATAGTCTCCCTCCCTCTCTCTCTTAACTTAAAATTTACTTAGAAACTGAAACAGTTTATTGTGTGGTAGATGATTTTCTTCTTCCAGAGAGAGGGAACAGCAAGGCACTCCTCATACCTGTTTAAGATTTAAAATATTCTAACCCTCCTCAGAAACTCTCCTAAATTATTAACAAACAACTTGACACAAAGCACTAATCAAAGAACACCACAGCAACCTTAAGAAGCACAATTGATGGTAAATCACTTTTAAATACTAAAGTAAACTTTTTTATTCAAGTTTTTTCTTATTTTATTCTTGCAAGAGTTTAGGGAGCATTTTGCCTGCACCTTTGCCCCCATTATGTGAATAACAAACAAATTGGTTTGTTCCTTACAATTATGCTGTTGAATGGATAAACAAGTCAAGTGAAAATTTAATATAATAAATATATACACATACATTTATACAAATAAATAAAAATAAATTACGACAATTATGGGTAGCGCACATAAATATCTAAGTTTATTACAAAACATATTATTTATGAAAAGTTTAAATAAAAATATCAAGTGATTATAAAAATTACACAGTTAGCGTACGACATTCTACTCCAATGGGCTCTTCCATTTGCTATCCATATTGTATAGATTGCACGGAATTGGCCGGGACCCATATTTAATAGATTTGTGAAGAGTTATAAGAAATTATATTCCAGCGGTCGCCATATTAAATTTAATATAATATTCTTTATATCGTTGCATTCTACTATTCAAGCTCTTTCAATTGATACCCATATTGTATGGAGTTTGAGAAAGTTTGGGATTCAAATTTTTATGGTGACTGCCCTATTGGATCAACCTTATAATATTCTAGTCATGCAGCTGTTTCATTTGACACCCATATTGAATTTGTTCTGATATGTAGTAGTATAGTATATAGTAGTATATTTTAAGGGGCCGCCATATTGGTTTTCATATAATGCTACTTAGCTAATGGCCTTTTATTTATCAAACTTTTTCATTTGACCAAAGTATTATTTTTCAACTGGGCACAACTGTTTATATGCCACACCCATTTTATATGTAATTTCTTATTATTTTGTTATTGATTTTCTATTAAAGCGGTTATTTTTTGTTGTTATTAAACAACTCCTAAAAACCCATAACTTTCTATAGCTTTACATTTTCTTCTTCTTCTTCTTCTTATTCATTATGTTATCAAACAATATAAATAAATTAAGTTCAAATACCATTCTGCGCGTAGTTGTGCGTTAGTTTGATGTTAATGTTATTGTTGTTGGTGCTGTTTTTATTATTGTTGATGTTGGTTTCCGTGGTACTTACGGATAATTTCTTATGCAAGAAAATTTCCAAAGAAAAACTTTTGCATTTAAATATTATGTGCGGTTATTGCACACGCACACACGCATACAAACATTTATATGTACCATACACACATATCATACGTAGTACGTACGTACATATGTAAGAGAGACACTTTACATTGTCTTTACCTTGTAAAGTGTTGGAAGTAGTTCTGTGTTTAGAGTTGTGGTTTTCTTGTTCTTTTTGTCTTTTTTCTTGTTTTTTTCTATTATTTATTACGTTAGCATATATTTTCATGCTTTTTATTATAATTGTTGTTATTGTTTTTGTTGTTAAATAACTTTTACACAGCAGGGATCTAACAATAAATTGCCCATCAATGCCGATGAGAGTTTTGTGTTTTCCTTTGTTTGTTTTGTTTTGGATAGTATTGGTAGTTGTTGTTATTGTTTGTTGTACAATAATTCTTTAATTTCTTTAACAAATTTGATAATTGTTGTATGACAAGAAAGAAGAAAAAAACTTTTTTAACAATAAATAATTTTATTGCGTATTTAAACATGCTTATGGGTGCATACAGTCGAGGATAGATATTTAGAAACGCTTATACATTTATTAACTTATATCAAGTTATTTGTACTACAACAACATTTCAGCACACAAAACTAAAGAACTGGCATAATACAGATCATAATATACAACTAAAATTAATTGTTAAATTAAATGTTTCAAATATTATATAAAATTTGAAAATATTTTTTAAAAAATTACAAGATAAGTAAAAAGTAAGATAATGAAAATAAAAAAATTATAAATTTAAAATATTAAAAAAGCACCAAAAACAACAATAATAATAATGGAGAAAACTTTCAGATATTATATATTACAATATAATTATCATTAAACAGTTACATTAAGAGCGAATTGAGGCGGGATGAGATAACAGTATTGCCCGTAAAAATCTCAAATTTACAAAAAATTTAATCTTGAGTTAATATGTTATACATATATATTAAATTTTATATTCGATTGAGAACCATGGCCACAATCCACCAAGAACTCCCTATGAGACACAAAAATTTTGCTAAAAAGTTCGAATCGATTAACATATATGTACGCTCACAATTTACAGAAACTTTTTGCATTCGATACGTATTTATTACATACATTATTATGTTAAACTACCTATTCAGATATTTGCCTCGCCCCCATTTTGTATACAGATGTAACAGGCATTTAAAATTTAATCTAAACTAGATTTATATGAATTTTAATTTAATATATTTATAGGTATGTGTTTGAATGAGAAGATTTTATCATAATCGTTCATTTGACTTTATTACTATTTTATATTACAATAGTATTTATCCACACACTCACACACACTAATGCATACACATTTATATAAAATCAAAAACAATATAATTGCTCATGAAATTTATGATTCTCTTTGTGGGTGACTTCACACTCAACTAGTTAAAGCAAAATGTAGAACACACACACACACAAGCATCTTGGGCATTATCTTTGATTAAGCAAAGTTTTTATTGTTGTTTTTTTTTTTTCTCAAACACAATAAAATGGCAAACTACACTTCAACTTAATATTCTTGGTTATTTTTAGAGCTACGAATCGCAAATGATCTTGATGAACGTTTTAAAAAGTGCAAAAATCATGATAATCCTGAAGCTTGTGCTGGTGAACACAAATCATAATGTTTTTTTATGACGATTTCTTCACTTTTGTTAGCACAATACTATGTCATTTTAATATCATAACATACTATAGATATAAACAAATAAAAAAGGGTATATTAGGGGTAAGCCAAATCTAGGATACCCACCCATCATTAAAATCTTCTAAATACAAAATCTCTGCATTGCTGCCTCATATAATAAGGAGGATATATCTCAAATATATTTGATAAACAAGTCATTTTAGACGTGACAATATTATTATTAATACTCGGCTGCTAAGGCTGCTTAAAAATATGTGTATGTATAGTGTGGCTCGACCTCATCTGGTATCATTATGATGGTGGATATAAAAAACTTTAATCTTTATATTTATAACAACTACCTATACATACATACATACATACATACATACAATACATACGTGTGAATAGGGAACTGAAAGATTAATTCAACTGATTGGCCATAAATTTTCAGTGTTTTTCAAACAAAAAAAAATGGAAAAATATTGAAAAAATTCTGTGCTTTGTTTGAGAGATTGCTAGAGAACATCTCATAAATTGTGTCAATTTTTTTTTTTGTTTATTTTTAGATTGGCTGAAAAACTAACACACATATACACACACATACTCATCCATAAAGCTTATCTTTTATAACACGTTGTCATCGTCACTTCCAAATACGCTGATGATGAATTTTTAGAAAAAAAAGAGAGAAAAGAGAAAATATAAAAACAACAGCAACAACAATAATAAAACGGGAAAATCTATAAGTCAGAAAACTACAAACGCCTGAGTTTCAACTTTTCCTTTTCGAAAATGATCGATTTTTATATATATTTATATTTATGTTTATAGGTCCGTCCCAAAAAACATTTAAAATTAAAAATTTTAAAAAAGTCACTGATTATGGACGTGACTGTATTCTTTATAGGAATCTACCTCCCTAAGGTTCCTTTTTGAAACGCGAAAACTATACAAATTAATTAATTTTTAAATAAATTTAAAATATTTCGTATATAAAAATGTGGGCGTGGCTAAATTTTGGTCGATTTTTCCCCATTTTAAATAAAAATCTCTCTCTCAAACATTCAAATTTGGTAAAATTTTAGAAAAGTAGACTTAGAGCACTTTAAAAATTAACGATTCATTAAAAAAAAAAAATATAAAATTAACTACTATCTATTACTATCAACGTAAGCGTTTTATATAAAAAAATTGTGTATGAATCATTTATAATAAAAGAAATTGAAGGCATTTCAAGTTATTAATTTTCATTTACCACGCCCACATTGTGCATACAAAAGTGAAAGATGATTTATATTTGGCCCAAGCCAAATGTAGTTTCTTTTTATATACAAATTTTTCTTTGTCCTGTTCCCACTTTTACTTAAACATACTCTTTCTTCTATGCATTCAAAAA
This sequence comes from Crataerina pallida, assembly GCA_949710015.1. Taxonomy (NCBI): domain Eukaryota; kingdom Metazoa; phylum Arthropoda; class Insecta; order Diptera; family Hippoboscidae; genus Crataerina; species Crataerina pallida. Next base: position 7,225,162 of record OX453290.1, read on the forward strand.
CTTGACACTTTGTTTATCTCTTCTATGCTATAATCTACACTAATCCATATCATCCATATGTTCCATTATCTCTTCTTATAATTATCCTTATATTTCCTTCTCAATCTTAATCGAGCTTATCCTTCTTTCCATTATTATTGTTATAAATCAGATTTCTCCATTTAGAAAATTCTCTCTCCAGTGATTGAGATGAGTGCTGAATATTCGACTTGTGTTGTAGACACAAAAAAAGAGAAGAATTCCATTATTTATACACATATATAAATAAGTTTATTTTATATAAATATGTATAAAATAAACAAAAATTGGTTGTTGTTGTTGTTGTTGTTGTTAATTTTATTTTATTTTATTTTATGAATTTCACAAACGAGAGTAAAAATATAAAAAAAAGTTGATATGATGGTTAAGCGTGGTCATACAAAAAACAACAGCAACAACAACAACAACAACAAAAATAATAACATAAAGCAAATATTCACATAAAATATAAAGCAACACAAATAGCACATTCATACGTACGAACATATAAGAAGGTGTGTGTGTGTGTTTGTTTGTTTGTTAAGCTTTGTACTTTAAGCTTTAAATAGCAGCCATTCAAGTGAATGTATCGAAAAATTGCAACAATGAAATGCATGCACAACAAAATTGCAACTATAACTACAACTACAACAAAATCAGACGATATTATAAACATGCTTGCATTGCATACGTAGCCTTCTGCCGTATTGTTATTGTTGTTGTTGTATTGTAGATGTAGTTTAACCGTACATTGTAAACAAATGGTTTTTAGTGAAACGAAAAACAGGAAAAATGCCGCGCCAGCTTTAAAAATTGATCATAAACCTACACACACACAGACATTAATATATATCTTACACTGCATGCGTAGTCACTGTGTGTCCATGTATGTATGCATATGTACCAGTCAAGGTATAGCTATGCATAGAAGATGTAAGACTGCGCACCCATATCCCCCTAAGACCACATTAAACAACACAGTTAACCAAAGAGACAACAACAACCCGATACATATACGGTTTTAGCAGAAAACCCCCCCTCCCCCAAAAAAAAAAATAAAAAAATCAATGAATTTTTGTCTGAATTTGGGATGAAAAGCTTTGTTTTGTTGTTGGTTGGTTGTCGCATTTTCTACACATCATTGAAGCTTAATGGAGTGTACCAGAATTGATACAGTCAAAATCACAATAAACGCACACACACATCGCATGTGCATTCAGACCATATATTTCCATGCACCAAAGTAAGGCACTTAACTCCAATATTCCTCTAAACACACATGATGTGTGTGTGTGTATGTTTAAGTTGTGAACAAAAATTCATATTAGATCACCAGCTAATGATGGCCCTTCTCTCCTCAAATGGCCTGTTTATCGGGCAAAATGTTAACGAGGCAAAATGTTTGGAAAAACTTTGATCAACAAACATAAATTTTTGTGTAACCATTGCCTCTGGCTTTTATTACCTATAACGTACATGCCATACATGTGCTGCTGCAAGGAAATTATAATTACAAGGGAAGGATGGAATATCTAATAACAAATAAATAATATAAACTTGGTTTAGACCGAATCTTAAATATCTTTTACATCTACACAAAATGGATGGGCATGATTGGTAAATGATTACGCCCTCTAATGGTATATGTATCAGCTTGTAAATCGAGTTTTGCGCTAGATAAGGACAGACGTACGGACGGATAAGTCAAGATCGACTCAGTTTTTGGTGCTGATCAAGAATATACTTACCTTGTAGAGTCTCAGGCACCTCCTTCCTTATGTTACAAATGGAATGACAAACTTAGAATACCCCCATGTTTGGTTAAAGGTACAAAAATACTTGTACTAGTAGATAACTTTTCTAAACCCTCCACCTACCTATTGGGCTATTCTACTAAATTTGTTGAACCGTTAAAAGAGGACATCAGAAACCTACCGTCTGTTTGGTCATCTGTCTGTCTGTTATCTTACAAATAATTTTACGCTGATATTTAGAAGAAACTTTCTAATGCAGCAAAAATTGTAGGTAGCCACGCCTGTAATCATCAAAAGTTTTCTATCAGCCACAAAAACTACTGCGCCAATGAAATTCTGTACGCATTGTATTGAGGTTTTGCATCCATGTGCCAAAAATGGGTGTGGTCAATAAACACGCCCACAGTTTACACAAATTTTTTTATCATTCATATACTTAAATTTACTTAATTACTTGGTGAGACTTTGTCAAAATCTTCAGATCATTCAAATATTGTAATTGTCTGTATGTCTCGTCCAAACACAACTTATAAAATAATATAATTATAATAAAATTAAATTAAATTGTTACTAAACCAATTAAAATATGAAATATTAAAAAAAAATTCAAATTTATTAACACACTCAATATTCAAACATCAAAAACTCTGTTGCATTAAAAAGTTCATTTTGTACACGTTCACAAAATTAAATGAATTTAGTGGGTTTAGCACAAATTTCTTGCTAAAACAATATAAGTTATGATTAATTTTAACCGAACTACCTAACATAGATACTTAGTTTAGTTATATAGTTTTGATTTCTAACCTTGCAATAATACAGTTAGCTCTTCTCTCACAGGAGACATTTGAAAACTTTATTTTATGGAAATTAATTACATATTCTATAAAGAATATAGAATACAATTCGATGATGTATTTGTGAGTTATATGAGAAAGATTTTCAAATCACGTTTTCATAGAATTAATAATTATTTCAAAGATCAAACTCTTGCACAAAATACAATTAAGATTATTAACTTTCTCTATGAAATTACCACATATGGAATAGTTTATTATTAGTTGTTGATATAATTGCATTAGCATTTTCCTTAATTGTATTTACAACCGCTAGATATTAAACTTGCTTTGCATTCCGTCAGTTTGAAACCAAGCAATCGACTTTATGTACATGCTGTAAACATTTTACTACTTTGTATTACATTTGATAACATCAAAATGGCGGATATGGGGTTACCTTTTAATCCACACAGCACAGTGTCATAAGCTAAGTAACATCTTTAAAAAACCAATATGGCGACCGCCATAACAATCTATTCAATATGGATGTCAAAAGAAAAGGTTTGAAGAGTTCAATACAGCAATTAAAATTTTGCCACATTTAAATCAAAATGGCCACCACAAATTGGCAGGCAGGGAATTTCTCTACAATCTATACTATTTTATATATATGTAGATATCGAATTAAAAAAAATATTTTAGTATAGGCAAAAGTGCAGAAAGTTCAGCTTGATGGCACCCTCAAAATGGCCACTCTACGATATAGGTTATATGGATGTTAAATAAGAAGATATTACGAATGAAGTGTCATAAGTTAACTGTTAACATTTTAAATAATTTATGGAAGATTTTGCAAAATGACGAAATATGAATTAATTTTATAGCAACAACCATAAAATTAAACGTAAATAGTTTAAATTTACAATTTTCTATTTCTTTGCATTAAAACAAAAATGTAAATGTTTGACTACTTTGCCCAAGTATCCTTATCACTACAGTTTACACCTGTTTCATTTGATGCGAAAACACAAAAATTACATGCATTTGTCTTGTTGTTACATACATACATACGTACAATTTTACACTATCAGGTACAACAACTTCATATCTTACATATAACTGAGAGAGAGATACTGAAGGTGTTTAAAGTTTATGTAAAGCTTTAAGGATTATTAGCATCTTACTTAATCTTGATGACCAGAGTTTTACTTTTCCATTACACATATACATACATACACATAAAAACATATGTAGGTGTGGGTGTAGGTATATAATGCATTATAACTATTCGTTCAGGTATATACGATTGTCTGTTTTTATGCATGTTTCTCTTAACATGCGTAAGCAAAAATGTTCTTGGTTTTGTAAAACTTTAATCTGTTACTTTTCTTACTCCTTCTACCAAGAACATTTATCAACAGCTTTGCATAACTGGTAATACAACTACAGACTGACTGATTTATGTAGTTCGGTAAGGTGAAAGAGAGAGAGACAGACAGAGAGCACATAACTGGTTTTGGTCAGGGGGCAGTACTTACAGTTGATAACGGCTTTGGAAAAAAACTTATCAAAAAACATTAAAGATGTGCTCTAAAGAGACAATTATTTGTGTAGTCGAAATTTTCTACTAAAGTGTGCGCTAATGCTGTTCAGAACTTACTATAAAATTATACAAAAATTAAGCAAGTAAGAAGGCTATTTTTTTATATAGTTCCGAACCTTAAATAACCTCCAAATTTATATATAATCCTAATCCTGTGGCCATATAATAGCGCCCTATTTTAGTGAAAACTGCAGCATGTGTATCAAATATCTTCACTTTTATTTAATTGTGGGCACGCCCACACGTTTTTTATAGATTTCAACTGTGGCTTTATTTTTGTAACCAACAGAAATACTTGTTAATTGTGGGCGTGGCTGTCAACTGATTAGCCTTATTTTAAATAGAAAACTATCTAAATAAACTTTACTTCTCTTTAACAATTGCCTAATATCTTACAAGTAAAAGAGCGGACGTACAGACTCTTATAATAAGACAGACGTACAGACAATTGCAATAAGAAATATTCAAACACTTAATGCTTTCTCATAATTTTAGAAATATTTATCATCTTCCTTTAAAATACTTGCCTGGTAATCCCGTTTAATAAAGAATATTTTAAACATGCCGTTTGCATGTGTGTTGCTGTTGTCAGAGAATTTTGTAAAGTATTACTGTTGATGTTGAGGCTGTTACTTCTTATACAACAAATAATAAATCAAAATATATTTTTGGTAAAGATAATTCTTACACTTCACCTGGGCATTTTCTGTACATATAAACATGCACACAAAAGGATATACTTCTGGATCGTGTGCTAAATACAAAAATGAAGGAAATGTTTCTTAATTAGAAACATATTAAAGCTAACAACAACAACAGAGAAAGAGGGAAGATTAGATTAGATAAACAACTTGCTTGTATGTAGAGGTGTGCTTGTGCACTATATCTTGGTCATGAAACGCAAAAAATAAAATATTCCAGTTTTGAATGTTGTGTACATCGTATAGTAAGATCCCTGCGTAAACCGCTTTTGTATTAAAAGCTTTGGTTAATACACAAACAGCAGCAACAATGTTGAAATGTTTTGTATACAATTTTAATCTAGCTTTTAAATATCCATAAACCATATATATTTTAGTAGAACATTCATAAAAAATTCACTTTGTTTGTACGTTTGCTGTTTGTTGTCTATTTAGAAATTCTGTTATGTTTTGATTATAAAGTAATGGCAGTAATTAATGCTTATTGTTATTGTTGTTTTCGTTGTAATATTTGTTTTAGTTTAGTAGGAATATGTTATTATATTTATAATCCATATAATATTTTTGAAGATAAGAGAAAATGAAAATTAGTTGAGCTTCTCAAGAGAATTAGATCGAGATGCCATCAACACCAACACCAACAACAACCATTTGCAAAATGGATTTGGCCATGAAATCTAATTTGAACTTTTGACCTATGCATAAATCCATAACAATGACATGAGATTTAATCCTTATTGTCTTTTAAGAATTTATTTATTTCAAACAATTTAGCACTCATACGCCCTGTGGTGCTATGAATTTTTTTTTTTTATATAAAAAAATTTTAATTACATATGTGCTAAAAAAAAAGTCCTTTATTTTCTATTTGTCCACACTGAATGTGACAATTTCTTATTTAGAACGGAGAAAATAGAAATACGAAATATTTTGAGCAGAATCTAAACACTTGCAGACCACACGTTGTCATTGTTAATTCATTCTCTAAACTTCGTTGATTGCTGCTCATGGCAGATATATTTTTTAAAATATATTTTTACCTCTCTCTCTCTCTCTCTCTCTCTTCTAAACACACTCGTATGAGCATAAATGTGTGTAGTTCAACATAATTTAGAAAAATATTACACAAAACAAATTTACTTACTGTACAATGAAACCACATTCATTTCATTGAAAGAAGTTCATTTTCTAATTATTTGTATGCATGCTGTTTAGTTTATCAACTAACGTTGTGTTAATTATTTGAAGCAGTCTTTGTTTGTGTGCATCCAACATTCTGCTTGAAGATGGTTTCGATTTTTTGTTTAAAGATAATTGTGCAAACAACAACAAATTGCGATAAAACGTGCCAACTGGCCAAAATTTGTAGACAATGTATAAAAAAATTAAATTAAATTAAAATAGTAAAATTCATTCAAACACTTTTATCATATAAATGAGTTAAATAGTTATTTTGTCCGTACGTCCATCAAAGAAGAAACGGGTGGGAAAACAATGGATTTTGATTTCAAATTTGGCAATAATTATTGTAAAATACCAATTTCATACATTTTTAAATAGGCATAATCAGTTGTAAGCCACGCCCATAATGTTCAAAAATTCATCCATCAGACATACACGATGCAGCACACACAGCATTCATACATAATTAATACCTTGACAGGCAACAAATACTCTTTTAAATAACGTAATCATCATCTTTTAAACATATTATTATTATATGTAAAATAAGAATTGTAGTAAGTATAACAGTTTTAATTGTTTGCTATTATAAATGTTTGACGTGAAATTTTAAAAACATTTGTTCAACTTTAAGAGTGTCGCCACAATAATAATGTGTACAACAAATTTTTTTTTTTGAAGTAGAACTGTTTCAAATTTTTTTCCTATAGGTATATTATATTTTGTACTATAATTCGTATAACAGTTTTAATTTGTTAGGTAATATAAAAATTTTAAAATGACTTTTCAGAAACATTTGTTCAACATTAAGAGTTTTATAATAATTGTAATGTGTATAACATACTTTGTGTTATACTGTGTATAACAGTTTTAACATTTTGAGGTAATATAATGGTTTTAAGTTTAGGTTATTAAAAAATCTTCTTAATGTTAACAATTGTATATGAATTCAAATTTGTATAATATATTTTATATAACAGTTTCATTTTATTTTATTTTACACATAAAAAAATTCACATTCTTAGTAAAATATTTTGATATTCTTAAATTCTATTTTCTTTTACAACAACAATACATGTTTGCTATCAATGCGGTTGTTCTTTTAAAATGGCGTTAAAACATATATTTCCAAAAATACATGCACGACCATGAAATCACGGCCTAAACAAGGAGAACTCTGCGTGTATCATCTTCAGGATTATAATTTATATGTGTTCAGAAATAACAAAAAAAAGAAAAGTATAAAAGAATTATCTAAAGCATGACAATTCTTTGAGGTATAAAAAATAAAACATAAAAACCAAAAACCCCAACAAATGTGTGATTAATTAATTTTGAGATATTTGTGTACTGGCTGTTGTTCTTATTTGTTATTTGTTATTATACTTTTACTCTATGCGACATGCAAGACAAGATTATGTGTACGCACGTACACATTCATCAAGACTGCAATCGTAAATGCATATTCAACAAATAAAATATCATGCAGTGCTAAAAAATTTAATAAGACTAGATCGTGTTGGAATTCATCGCTTGTTATGAATTGAAAAATTCTTACAAGCATTTTTGCCTGCACTGCATGATTCACATATGTTTACGATGACAACTCTACCTTCGCCAGTACATTCACATGCATTCGTAAATTTGGAGAAAAACCACAATCAAGGAAAAATTAAAATTTATGAGATCTACATATAACTATAAACAAATAATAACAACAACATTTGAAATTTTCTAGATATTTATGAATTTTGCATAAAACAATACTCTCACAGACATAATGTACACACACACATACACATGCGTACCAATCATATGCAGAAACACAATTAGTACGAACAAGTATTCAAAGTATTCGTATTAGTAAATATAAGTTAACTGCAAATAACACTCAAAAAAGTTATAAAATTCCTACATACACATATATATTTATTTGTACATGTATATGAATGTGTTATCATATGTGTTTTGTATAAATGTTGAGTTTTAATGTTATTTAAATGCACTAGCAGCTACATACCCATGACATAGCAATAAATGAAAGAAACTTATACTAAGTGAGTAGAATATAAAGCAAAGTCAAAAGTTGTCCCGTTAAGACGTTACATAAGCGACACTTATATAACGTTTATTTGAGATGTACAGAAAAACATTTTCTTCGCATTTTTTTGTATATTTAGGCATTTTTTAAAAGATTTAACGTTTCATCCACTTGCAAGTTTAGCGATAAATTTAACTTAAGTATACTTTTATACTCATTTTTACATTATTACTCACAACTGTTTGAAAAAACTCAATTGCAAACTAGATGTAAAAAAAAAACTCAAGAAGAAGAAACTCAATTAAAATCAAAAGAACTCAAAAACTACAAAGAACACGAAATAAACTCTATTAAAAATTTATCCAACTCAAGTGGAAATGGAAAAAACTCAAAAGGACAAAAAAAATCCAAATAAAATTGGAAAAAAATATGAATTATTTCAGCTTTAATTGAAAGAACTCAAATAACAAATCAACATATCTGACAATTCTGTACCATAACTTAAGGCCATTAAAGCGTCTATTTAATAAAAAAAAAAAACACATAAAACAAAACCAAAAAAATTAGAGAATTTTTTTTCACTTCATATGTATGTGTGTATTATTGTGTTAGACCAGCAAATCTTTTTCTTATTTTTCTACCTAGTTTTTCTGATGCCATTGTTCTCTATTTGTTCTCACATAAAATGTTATGTTATTAATGGAACTATTCCTTAAATAAACACAACTTAAATTACAAAACTTTTCTATTGTTTGTTTACTCGTATAAAGGGGACCATTCAAACAAATAAATACACAGAGCACACAGTTCTATACGAGAGTAGGTAACAGCAACTGGCAATAAAAATACGGGCTTAAGGGAACACTTTAGAGTTGTTTTAGTTGTTGTTGTTATTACTTTTATTATTAATATTTTATTACATAATAAAAAACATATTAAAAATGATTTCACTCAATCTACACAAAAGATTTCATATAATTACTTTCAATGTGTATGATTATGTCGGTACGTCCAAGCATAATTACTGTACAAAAATGTATAAGATTGAGCAACTAACTATTTCTTAAAAAAGTCCAAGCTTTTCAAATCTCAAATTTAGCTTACTTTTGTTCACTGAAGGAAACTGTTATAAAAACTCATATAAAGCAGTACAATGATATTTTCATTAATAATAAAACAATTTTTTATAAAAACTTTTGCTTTTTCATCTTTTCTGTACCGGTGAACTTATCGATATGTTTACATCTCTACATACCCAATATAATATTTTTTTTTTACTAATTTATGGTTTTGATTTACATTCTAAAGATTGCCTTCCTATTGTTGTTCCTTGTTTTTTTTTTGTCCATTTTATTATTTAATTGATCCAAGACAAATAATATTTTGATAAAATTGTAAAAATTTTCAAAGAAAACCTCATACTTTTTTATTCAACCAACAATAACAAAAATTATTACTTTAACTGGTACGTGAGTTGTATTGTTTGAGTAAAAGAAGAAGAAGAAGTAAAAAACAACAAAAAGGAAAATGAAAATTAAACAAAATTTTCCATAGTTATAAATAATCAGAAATTTACAGCATTGTGTACTGCATTGTTATATATTGTGATTTAAAACAATAAAAAAAAACCAAATAAATGTTATAATCAATTCTACCCGACCTTTTAATACCCTTACACTACTTAAATCTACAATTAATGCTACAAGTTAAGTTATATCAGTCATTTAAGTGTAAATTATCCGATCGGGTACAAATTTTGCACAGACAAGTATCATAGCAATTAACTCTTTTCCACAAAACTTCATTCAATGAAATTTGGTATAAGGATCTGTCTTGGCGCAAAAAGGAACCCTATTGAAAATGGAGCGAATTGAATCACTTTTTGAATTGCTCCGTATTATAATAAAACATGACAACAAATTGCATCTCTCAATCCTTTGTGGCAATATTTATATATAGTTAATGAATCTAGTTAAAAATTGATCGTACCAAATTTAGACCCGATTAGTCGATGTTTAGAACCTCTAGTCCACAAAGAGACTTATATGGCAATGCCAGTCATTTACTGATTTAACTGAAATGTATGTTGAACTAAGTAGGGTAGTGGTTATTACATGGCCGCATTTAATCGTCTATAACATTTTCACTAGTTTGCCTTTTTATTAATTTAAAATTTAATCTTTCAATATAATCTATGACCTTTTAATATTGTATAAGGTTATTAATTGAAATTGGTTAAAATCGGTTAAGAGTCATGCCCACAATCGACAAAAACCTATCTATTAGGCACAAATATTGATCTGTGAAGTGGATTTTTGACAGACCACATGCGAGTATATGAAAGCACTAGAAATGGGCGGTGTTGGACACGCCCACAACATATTAATAGAATAATATATTTATATATATACGAGTATATTAAAAGGCATAATCGGATACCTGCCACGCCCATATTTTATATATATTGTACAATATGTCTGTGGAAGGTGTTAAGGCCATTTTTTTTTCTTTATCATGCTGTTTTTATTGTTGCTACCTGTCGCATTACTATGGTTACTAATATTAACCATAAAAAAACTCTTACAAAAAGTTGAAGTACATCCAAATTCAAAGAAAAAATGGAAAAAAATACAATAAATGGGATACAGATAATTTTATTATAATAAATCAAACATTAACACTACCCCCCCCCTCATAGAGATAACCATATGGTAGATATTACAACGATAGCTTTTATAGTAACAATAATAACAATTACATGATGTGGTTGTATTCAAACACACACACACTCATATGATGTATAAAACGTGTAACCAAACATATGTCAACATGAGTTTTAATGAATTGATTGAGTATATAAGGCAAATATCATTAAATAACATTGACGCAGTATGCTTGAAGTACACAACACATCAGAAACGAAGTCATTATATATATGAACTAATATCATTAAAGATAATTAAAAGATGGCTGGCTGGATATTGATACTGATGACGACTGATACTAACACGCTACTAATTATATGATTGCGATGATGATAATGTTTTGATATTTATAATGGTTGATTGTTATTGTTGTTTTTGCTGATATTTTATCTATTTCTATTGCTGATGTTTCTGTTGTTATTGTTTTATGGTTGTTATTATTATTATTATTACTGTAACTCTTTCTGATGCTTTCATTATGGTTTTTGTTGTTAGCGATATTATTGTGCCTTTAATCTGAAACTGATACCCTACAATACCATCTGATCCAGTTCATGTTGTATATAGAAAACGAGTTGTAAATAGCATGTCAAAGCTAAACATTTGTATCAATTCTATTATAATCACTAGCACCGCAATAACCAACACATCCATACATACGTATGTTTGCATCATGTTGTTACGACCCAATCAATCTCTCAACGTTTAATTTTTTCTTTTTTTTTTTTTTATGTACGATAATAAAAAAGACGACAGAAGACACTTTGTCTATATATTTATGGTAAATGTTAATAGTTATGCAATATTTTATGGTTAACACGTGTCATGCGCTCTCATAAAAATTGAAAAAGAAAATTTATTTCTATAATATATTTATATTGGACATATCAATTTTTGTTGTGTATTGGTGATGTTGTTGGTGTTTTTTTTTGTTTGTTATATCTTTCAAGCATATGAAAATGACTTGTAAATGTAAAACAATTAGATTGATAGCAATAATAACAACAAAACAATCTGTCATCGAATTTTTTATAAAAAAAAATTTATTATCTTAATAAAATAAAATATTTTTCGAAAAATATTTTCTAAAACAATGTAAACATGTCCGTCTGTCCATTTGCAATTGATACTCAATCTTAGCAACTCTCAGTACTTACTAACTAAGTACTAAAGTAAAGTGTTACACTTGACTTGATGAACTTTTATATTGATTTGCTACACTATTTTGTTAAAGTATATATACCGTTATATGCAAAGGTGATAATTATAACAACAACAAGAAGAAAACAATGCATGTACAAGGTCCAACACGAAACATTCATTACCGTAACAATGCAATTGAATAAAACGGTAAAAAGAAATGCAGAATAATAGGTAATAACAATAATAGTATAAACAACAGCAACAACAATCACTATAAAAAGAACATGAACTCATGTACATACTCGTATACCATAAAATATCGATTCGTTTGTAGCTTACAAAGGTACAAGCATGCATACACAAACAATACCTTGCGGCTCGTTAATTAACGGAGACGTGTAGTCACTATCCAACACACACACTTATGCTCTATAGCCTTGGTAATATTGTGATATTATTATAAAAGTAAGTGATGGAATGAAAATGAAAATGAAATACACAAAATGAGAGAGAGAGACAGAGAGGGTAGAAAAACAACAAATAGCTACAAATAACTATAACAACAACAGCACCAACAACAACAATAATTTCTTGCTTTTAATTTGCATCAGCATGAGGCGAGTTTTACTTGTGTGTGAAAGTTTTTCTTTTTTTTTTTTCTTTTTTCTCAATAAAGTATAAAATAAAGTAAAAAACGTTATATTGGGCTTAAGCCAAGTTTTGAGTACTCAACCTTAAAGCGCCTGAATTGTACTGGAAAATATTTCATTTAGGTTAATCTCTATTTTTTAGAAATAAAAAATGAATAAAATTAGAAAAAATTCTTTTTTTTTTTTTGTAATGTATTACGACTGTGGGTGTAAGCAATCATTTCCAGTAGCAAATTGCAAGTCCCCAAATTATAAATTTTTGTAAATTATGAGCGTTTGTTATCCGACCACGTCCACAATTTGCAAAAATCGCTACCAAATGTCGTCTTTATAGCTTAATTGTTGAAGCAGAGAAAAGGGTTTTTATCGATTGTGGGTGTGACTTTAGAAGAGTTATCAAAATTTTCGAGTGGAAGGTGGCAAAAACTGAAATATACAGACGAAAATATATAAATCGATCTCGATTTTGATGCTAATTAACAATAGATAAACTTTACAGAGGCTCGTTTTAGATGTTACAAATGCATTGACAAACTTAGTATACCCTCGATCTTAAATGGGAAAGGAGTAAAAACAAACTTACACATGTACATATAAACTATTGCGACGATTGGTAGTATGTGTGCTTGTGTTTAATATTCAAAAGTGATTTCCTTATACACAGAAGAAGAAGAATAAGGTGTAAACAGTTTTTTTATAAATAAATAAATAAATAAAACAACAACAACAACAGCAAGCACCATAATGCATGCAGGCAAACAAGCAGTCAGCAGGCTAGCAGGCCGAACTGTTTGTATGTTTAAGTGTATACATGTTAAACTTAATTTCCCATATGCTTATCTTAACGAACTCTCTCTTGCTCATAAAAGATTTTAAAACATTTGCAACGATGACACGTAACACCCCGTCACGCACAGCAACGCACAGCAACAGCAGTAACACGCATTACAAAAGGGTTCCGTTTCCTGGCTAAAAAAAGTGCCACTAAAATAAAATTTTAAAAAAGAAAATAAATAAAATGCATAATTGTTGTATATTACAACAACAAAGCATACTAATTTTACTTATTAACTGAAAACGTTGCATTTTTTTTAATGTTCGCGACGCATTAAAGAAATTTTCCAACTTTTCCCTTTAATTAATTACATTCGCATTAAATGCTTAAGTAATGAAATGTTAATGTTCAGTAAAAAATTTTCCAATAAAATTTTATATAATAATCCCATCTGTTTAAAAGCAATCTCTCTATCCCTTTCTCTCTTTCTATATACTCGTATAGTAAATTATATCCCTTCACTAATGCTTTTTATGCAGTTAATTGTTTTCTAGCTTCTAATGATTTTCATTTGTTGTACTTTTCCAGAACATTTGTCCAAATAATTGAAGTAATTAGAAAATTTTGCGTAAAATTACACCAACAACAACAACAACAACAGCAACACGAACAAAAACTTTCTAAAGACTAAAACTCTCACTCTTCCCTCCATTTATCTGCTTCTCTAACATTTCCGTTTAGTAATAATAGTAAGACAAAGGCCAAGCGCAAAGCAAAAGCAGAAGCTGTGTGTAATCGGTCACCCAGAATAATTTCTTTTTTGGGTGTAAAATTGTTATATTTCAAAAGTGAAAATTACTGCAGTTGTACACAATAAAATGGATGCAGTGGTAGTGATGGCGGTGGTGGTGGTGGTGGTGGAATGAGTGGTATTACTTAAGCTTTTGTGTAGTGCTTTCTGTCAAGTACTGCTAAGTAGTGGTAGTAGTAGTAATAATTATAGTTATTATCAGCTTCTTAATGGCAGTGTTGCGCGGGTTAATGAAAACCGCAACAGCATCATTAAATGCTGTATGCTTAAAAAAAAAAAACCCAACAACAACAACATAAGCATTAAATCTTTTTAATATTGTCACGGTTTTGATATTTTTATTATTTTTTGTAGATAATCATAATTATATAGCTTTTTATGGACGTACGGACAGAATGTACTTTCTTGCAAAATTTTAAACATTTTTACAAATAATTATTTTTTTCAATATTTTTCATAACTTACTTATTAACAATACTATATATGACTACTGTAAGAGTGTTTGTGTAGTTTTTATATTTTTCCGTATGTACTGTCATGTCGTAATATCGTTAAATAAATAAATGTGTGTCACTTCTCACGACAACTTAATACCCAATTTGCTTGATATTAAATTCGTGTTATAGGAAAAAGAATAAAAATATTAAAAACAACAACAATACAAGACAAAGAAGAAGAAAAATATAGGACCAACAACAACAACACGAAGAATAAGAAATAGAAAAATAATATTATAGAGAGATGTTATTCCGAAGATGCCTTAGAGCAGCGTTTCTTAAAGTATGCTCCTCGGCAATCCTAAGCCTCCGTAAGCCAATCACTTTAGTGTTAGATATTCACACATACACAGAATTAGTCATTAGTGAACCACTGAGGTGAATCCGTGTGAATTATTATGCTTTTGGGGGCACGGCAGTTCAAATAGTTTAACAACCGTTGCCTTAGAGAATATAATGAATTAATTAAAACCAAATCTTAAATATCCTACATAACTACATGCACACAGTGTGGCACTCTAGTGAAAGTACCAGCAACGGACGAACGCATAGCCACACCATGCTAATATATTCGATCACAGCAAAAAAAAATATTTTTTTAAAATGTGTTAGTAACTGATCAAGTAGAGGAACAATGTGGACTAAGTAGCTGGAGTTCGATTTTGATAATATTTAATACTATATAAATCTGAAAATTCATATATTGTTGTTGTTGTACAAATATTATATAAAAACATCATATGGAAATATTTAAGTAAATATTTATTTTTGCAATTTTTCCCTTCTTTGCATATTTAAGTTGTTCAACTGTCATTTCTGGATGTATATAGAAAATGAAATCACTTGAAAAGAAAATGAAGTGTTATTTTGATTATCTGTTAAAGGCACGCACGCAACATGCTTAAAAGGAATACTTGTACTCATCGTTACCCTAGCAGTACAACGTCCATGAAAATAAATTGCCCCACCTTTACCATGTATGCGCACGTGTGTATGTGTGCTCACGCACCTAGCTGGAAACTTACCAAACTGTTAAACCACTCTATCCACGAAAAAACTTTAGTGTTGCTCACACACTCACACACACACAAAACTAATAATAGAACAAGAAAAAAATATATTGAGGAAATTATTTCGCTTAGCACTGCACTACATAACACCACAACAACAACAAACAATATTACTTCGTAAATAATTCACTTTAATTTATAGCTAAACTCGAAAGTTATTGGGGAAATTTTGTGTACGCCGACCAGCAAAACAGAAAATAATAACAAAAAACACCATAAACCGTAACTTTCCCACGCAAAGTGCCAGCACACGCACACCCACTATTTTTAGAGTTTAGAAAGCAACAAGTTGAAGTTTTTTTACAAAACCCTCAAATGCACACACACACACACACACACTCATGCTTACACAACGAAAAAAGAAAAGGGCAACGCTATGCCTAGCAGTGTAAGGTTATCTATGATATGAACGCATCAATTTTTAAGTAAGCGAACGATTATTTAGCCTGTTGAAAGCCAAACGGTTTTAGTCTTTTTTTTTATTGTTGTTTTCGTTTGATGTTTGTTTTTTTATTGTTGATTTATTTACTTTACTTGCCTATCAGAAAATCTACCAACATCAGCAATAAAACTAAAACTGATTCATCTGTTTTTTCAATGTGTTCATTATGCGGCAGGAGTTGCAGGTTGAAGAATGTTTTTTTATTATTTAAACGATTGATTATGAATTGTTAACATATGCTGAGGTTATTATTGTTTTCCTCTTACAGGTTTTTTTTTTACTTATTGGCACTTTTAAAAGCCTTTAAAGTGATAAAAAAGTTATTAAATTTTTTCTGTTAAACTGACTGAACACAACGTGTGGACTGACTGACAAACGTCATTTCCACAAGAAAACATCTTAAAATGCATTATAAAAGCTGAAAACGACAGCAACAGTAAATTGGTAACAATATAACAGCAGCAGCAACAACAACAACAACAAATATTATCTAATAAGAAGAAGAGTAAATGAAAATTGATAGAAAACACTAAAAACTCACGTTTGGGGCCAACATATAACACATATAACACAACAAAAACAACAACATAAAGAAGGTAAAATAGATGAAATTCTAAAATTGCTGCAGCATTAGTAGCCAGCAACTTGTGCGTAAAGACAAAACTCGTAAAACTCGAAACAAACAAAATGAGAAAAAAGGAGGAAGAAGAAGAAAAGCAGCGACAACCAAAACATGAAAACATGAAAATGATCGGCCAAGGCAAAAAAAAAAAAACAAAACAAAAAATACCAAATAACAATAACAAGATTGGTGATGCCGTAAGCAAAAGCATAAGCAGTAGCCGCAGTTTAGCAAAAACATGGCAAAAGGAATTTCATTCGTTTGCTGGGCTTGTTTTGAATTCACAAAAAAAAAAAGAGACTAAAAGTTTACTTGTTATTATTGTTGTTGTTTGTAAACAACACCGCGAGCTCACACAATTTTTTTTTAATATTGTAGTTACACAAAAGTTTATGCATTAGTGTGTGCAGTAGTAGTAGTAGTAGTAGTAGTAGTAGCAACTGAAGAAGGTTAGAAGAATACAACAACAATAAATTAACAGCAAGAAAACCATTTGACCGCCATCACCTTGTGCTTTGAAGTGTTTTCATAGCAAACATATACGCACACATATATATGCGTATACAAACATACATGCATACATGTGACGTTTTTATAATCCGCTCATAAGAAACTCATTAAACATTTAACAGCTTTTTTTCCTTATTTTCAGATTCCGAATTAAAAAATCAAATTAATGACACCCTGTATACGGATACCTTTATAAGGTATTACAACAATCTAACCGCTTAATTCTACTCTTGAGACATTCTTCTCTTTACTACGTAATCCTCCCCACTAAGTGGATGTCACATCAGCTTTTAACATAACACAGAACCGCAATATTTGTATAACAGCCAAAACCGAAGCCAAAAACTAGCCAGAAACTGAATATTTGCTTAAAGTTAAAAATCTTTCATAAAGTTTTTCCTTCTCTCTCTTTCTCTCTCTGTCATATACGAGTACACGGCCAGTGAGTATAAAATGAGATTTTTCTTTTTTTAATAGTTGTTGTTGTAGTTGTTATTGTTTCACTTTTAGCTGCCAAAATATCTAAGAAAACTTTTCTAGCCAAAGCGAAAAATTCTTTGAAGAAAGTTTTTTCTTTTTTTTTTTTTTAAATAAAGACAAACCAGTGATTGTTTCTATCATTATGTGATCGTCTTGGGTATGTAGTAGTAGTAGTGGCTGCATCTTGTTAACTATTTAAAAGAGAGAATATTGTCGGTGCTTCATGTTCTTCATCTTATTCTTGTTTTTTAATTCTCTTGAGGCCAAATTGCATTCCTTTGCTTCTTTAATCTGTAAAATTGCATCACTTTGATGATGACTTGGATTACACAAGAATAGGTGAAAAAGACAGATATGATGCAGAAGAAAGAGGGGACGAAGTTTTTCTACGGAAGAATTTGAAAATTCTTTCACTTGAAACCAAAATTAAATTTGTCAAAAATTTTTAAAAAAATGTTTACAAAAAAAATAAATTAAATATTACAGTCGTTCTATCACAATCGTTTAATACCCTACACCGGTTACACAAATTATGCTAAAATTAATGTCGTTGCAAGAGTAATTTCAATTTTCATAAATGTTTTCGTAAAAAGGTATTATATGGGAAGGAGACCTAAAAATAATCCGATCGGGTCCAAATCGGCACAAAAATTCAGCCTTGTAGTATATACATAATTACCGATGCAGCAAATATTAGCTGGAATGGTTAGCAGACACGCCCACAATATTGCCAAAAATCTTGATCAGCGTAAAACCCAATTTAGAAGTTGATACTTAATACATACACTAGTAGAGGACATGTTTGAGTACCTGCCACGCCCCCTGAAGATATTGAAAATACTCAAGATTTCGCCCAAACCAAATTTAGTTGCATTTTAGATCTCTTACGTTTACAAACTTCTTTAGTTGTTAGTTTTCTATAGATTCTCAATAATTTCTAATTACCAACTCAACAGCAATATATTGTTGTCAATTACGAATAATTTATATATATGTGTGCGCGTGTCCTTCTCTCATAATCATACTTTATTTATGTTTTATTTGCCATTTAATAAAAGTGAACTTTACGCCATACATCACCATGGCAAAGTTCATTATAAATATGTTACAATAAATAAATGGAAACAATAATGCTTCTTGATTACATTGATTACATATTGGAAAGTATTCCATTTCCTTCGTAATTTACAAGCATTTATAAAGCAACCATAACGAGTAATAAATAATTTTTTAGTCTTTTTCGGTGTAAATTATTCCAACCTTCAAAACGTTCGTATGCATGCATGTACAAATGTTAACATATTCATGTATGTGTAAGTACTACATTTGCATATTAAAACAAAAAAACAATGAAATCAGAAACAGTTTCAAATGTATGCCTTTTAATGCGACATGTTTTTCATTTTTCTTGAATTCAACTGAAACTTAACCCAGCAGCTGGGTATATACGTAAAACAACTTGTACAACATTGTTCGAGCATATGTGTAACATTTTTCGTACTGCTGCTCAACCAATTCGCATTTATACGCCGCGCATTATTATTATTATGATGTTTTCTGTGCACAGCATACATTGCGTTTACATTTTATGCAAATGTAACTACATGTCATTATTTTAATGTTTATTTCTTAACAGATCTTAACGACTTAAGGTATTGTTGTTATTGTCTATCTCATTTCCAAACCATCACCATATACACACATACACGTCTATTTTAAATTAAGAGAAACCTGAAATATAGTTTTGTAGCTAATTATGCCAAAAGGTAACAAAAACAGGGGATAAACTTCGAAGCAGCGATTTCCAAACTATATGAATTTCATGGATGGAGCAATTTGTATACCTTCCTAAAGGAAAGAGGGTAAGAGACTCTACAAAGCATATAAATCCTTGATCGGTATCAAAAATTGTGTCTATCTAGTCAAGTATGTCCGTATGTACATAAATTGGTAAATTTTTGAGATATTGAGCTAACATTTTGTACTGACACATATACATAACCTGTGTTATTAAATTGAATTTTATAATAATGCAATTATCTCATTCATCCATGTGCTAAAAATGAGCGTGGTCGTATAACACACACAAGCTAATAATTTACCAAAAACCATATGTAGTGTAAAAGTGGTCTTGCACACGGATACGTAATATATTTACCATTAGAGGATACCTGCCATGCCCACTTTTTGTATGTCAATGTGGAGGGTACTAAGATTTGGCTTAAATCAAATTTAGTAAAAAATTACTTGATAGTTCATTAGTTGTACAAAAACCGTAGACATATATAATATAGGACATGCTACACCCACTCTTTATACAAGGAAATGGACTAAAATTTGCCCTAAGGTAAATATATTTATATTTTATTACTTAATTATAATATTAAAATGATAAGGGTTTTTTAACGTTAATAGGAACGTTAAATAGGGTAAAAGTTTGGAAGTCACTGCTTCGGCAATGTATATCTTAAAGCATTTTGCCATTATTATGAGAATGAAAAAGAAGCAACGGAAACAATTACAGTTAAGTATTTATGCTCGTGCATTATATGTGTTCGTGTGTGTGTCTGTTATAAATGTGTGTGTGTGCATCGACATTTTCATTAAATAGAAATTCATATAAATTCAGTTAAAAACCTAAGCTAATGAAAATTGTTTTGTATATCTCCCGCTCACTCCCTCATCTTCATTCTATATCTCTTTCACATTCTTTGGCATTTTGAAGTGCACCCCCAGTCAGCAATTATGCTAAAATGAAATTATTTGCGGAATTTCTTTAAAAAAAAAAAAATCGCTATAAACTAAAGTAGAGGAGGTGCTAGATATGCGTGCGTATGCGTCTGAGTGTAAGGTTCTCTTTCGTAGCCAAGGCCACATTTTTGAAACCATAACGATATTTTGCAACTTTTGGCCAAAGAAAAATTAATTTACCCCAAAATTAAAACTATAAAACTTATACCCGAAAACCAACTAATTGCCAAACGCCAATTAATTTATGGCGAAAATTCCCCCAAAAACCAATTTCCTATGCTCAAATATTTCCAACAGCATCAATACGTATAACAATAACTACAACAACAACAACAACAACATCACGACCATCAGAATACCATAGAAATTAATTCGAATGCCGCAAAACGCCAGTGATAGTGTAACCATACCAAAAAATATCGATAAAAAACAAATAAAAAAACATTTATTTAAATCATATTTATTATGCAAAAATTGGTCAAAAACAATAAATATTCAAATAAATTAATACAAAAAAAAATTGTAGAAAATGGAATTTTCTGTTTAAATTCAATGTCATTGACTCGCAAAGGTCCTCTTAGTGGATGCGCTTATTAGGCTTTGTTTGTTTTGATCAAATTATATCATATCAAACATATATAGATGACATGAAATACAAAATCATGAAACGCTAACCATTGTAGTGTGTTCTTAAACCCTCTGTGATGGTTTACAACCAAAAGGAGGCGTTAAAGGGTATATATATTCTTGATCAGCATCAAAATCAAAGTTGATCTATATTTTTGCATATGTGCATATGATTCCGTCTCTCACTTCGCAAGTTCTAAATTATTGAAATTTTTTACCAATATTTACAGTTTCTGCATACAGATCGCTATTTAAATTGGTCAAAACCGTTTAAGAACCACGCCCACAATTGAAAATTACGCTACAAAGTCAAATTTCCATGCACTTATTAATTACCCTTCAATCTAAATGTCAAAGAAGAGGTTATTTGGCTCTGTCAGCCACGCCCACAATATACAAAATCTCTATTTGGCGCATAATTTTACTTGCATGTTAAGGCATTATGCATATAAACTATTATAGGGCATAATGTGGTCCATGCCACGCCCATCATTGATATAAAATCATCTATTAGGTAAAAAATTTTAACTACAAAGTTAAACTAATTCCCCCGAAGGAATAACAAAAAAGGACATGATAGATTAACAGACACGCCCACATTTTCCAAAAATATATACTACACTTGTCTCAAAATTCTACTTACACTATCATAAGACCTAATCACGCCCACTGTGAAGGAGATAGTAGAGGATATTGGACAATTGTGTAAATAAATACAAAAATATCAAACTGATGGTGTGTTTGTTTGTATTGTCCTTCTTTTTTCTGGTTATTTATAAGAAAATCTTTGTTCAAATATGTGTGTGTGTAAAATAAATTGTTTTGAAAATGCTTCAGCACTAACATGTTTTTATGTACGTTCGTGTATGTGTGTGATATATGCATAATTTTTATTCTATTCAAATAAGTGTCAAGGAAATGACAGAAGAGAACACACTACGAAACATACAGTAAAAGTAACGTTATTACCCGAGCAGCAAGGCCAACAAAGATCCGTAGAATGCCCCATCGCTCTGGTAAAATGATAAGGGGCTTTTGTAATGGGAACAGGGGAATATGTTGCGCTAAAAGGAAATGCATCAAGTAGTTATCCTCAGCACTCAACAGACAACACATTCATTCATCTATCTCTCTCTCTCTCTCTCTCTCTCTCTCATTTTCTCTGTCTCGGTGTCTCGTTCGCCCTTTGATTCAATTTCGGTTTTATTAAAATGTATATTTCATGTAGAAAATGTTATATTATGCAAACGTTGGGGGAATATATACTTTTTACAAAGCAACACGATAGCTTCGCTCACTCTCTCTCTAGCGTTTCGTTTTGCTTAATAAAAATTGAAGAGACTTTGTATTGTAACAAAATTAAACATAAATTTGTTTTTATATGGTAGCCAATATATCTATCCGCCCTCCCCTTGGTATTCGACCATAATTCAAAGCAATGTGGAACAGTGTAGATTATTGCTTTGCAACGAAAACAACAACAAACACAGGAAACATCTAAAGTGTAATGTTTTTATATGCAAAATATTGCGTTCTTAGATAATTTCAAGTTTGTTTATATAACAAAAATTACATTTTTAACACTTTGTTGAATTTTGGTGTTATCGTAAATATTTATTCACATACATACATACATGTGTGTGTGTGTGTGTGCATTTATAACAAATTTCCTAATGTAAGCAAAAGTTTAATTGTTATCACTTTTATTATTAATTACATTTTGTGATAAGATTTTCTCAATTTCCTTTTCATTTACATGAACTATGCTCGCAATGCTCGTACACAGTCACATACTTGAATATATTGTACATACAACCATTTGAAGAGTAATCTAAATATTTATATAAATTTTCATTTCTTTGCCACTAAGTTGACAATAATTCATATTAATCATACGTATGCAAATATAAGTTAAAGAACTAAACCAGCTAAAACCGAATATTAGACACCTGCGGATATAACAGTTCACAGATAATTATAAAAAGAGATAGAGATTATAAATATGTAATAGATATCAGGTCATAAATAATACATTTAGTATATATTCTTATATATAATATGAACTTAAATTCATTCTTTATTAAAAAAAAGGTGGGCGTGCCATAACCTATTAATCATTCAAATGAGGCTTTCTTTTAATATTCACTTATTTGTCTAAAATTTGCACCGTATTTATATGCATTCTGAGGGCGTGGCATTTTTTCAACTACATCCTCTTTTAACAACCAATAAAAACAAATTTACATATATGACGTCACCCCCATATTCACAATTACAAAACAATAATTAAATTTAATATGCTTTGTACACCCTACACTATGGTGATGTTTGGTATAAATAATATAATTTACAAGTATGTTTATTTATAATGTTAAAAGACAAAGAGAGATGGAGAGAGAGAGAGAGTGTAGAAGAAAAAGTATGTATGCAAACACTCATGCATGCGCATATTTGTGTGAATGTAAATATTTTATGACCTTTCCACAAATAATAACTGACACAAGTGACAACATTCTAATTGAAGCAACTTATGATAAATTGAACATTGTATAAAGTCACGCATACATGCTTACTGGAATACCTATGTGTGCATACATATATAACATACACAAAAACGTGCATACATAAATGCATGCAGAATATAAGTTGAGAGAAGAACAGAACACAATTTATAGCATATATGTGTGTTTTAGTTGTTTTGTGCTTTTTGTTACATTTATACAAGTTTATATATAGTTAGATGGAAATATTGTGTATATGTTCGTGTAATATTTCTTGTGTATGTGTAATAAAAGTTGATACTATTTTAACCTTTTTGCCTCACTCACCTTCCTGATTACCCGAGAAGATTCATTGGATAGGATGTTATTATTTTTCTTCTTCTTGTTATTATTGCTTATGGTATTGTTGTTGTTTTTATTATTCTATTGTTGTTGTTGTTGTTGTTGTTGTTGTTATGATTTTCAATTATTATTATTATTTTTTGTCATTATTATTGTTATTATTATTAATATTATTATTTATATTGTCTTTGTTGTTGCTGTTGTGTATATCACTTTAATTTTCGTTTTCATGGCGTTTTCTGCATCTTCTTTGCTTTTTATTAAACCTCGTAGATTTTCTCTCTCTCTCTCACCCTCTTTCTATACGTTTGTTTAGAGCAAAAATCTTGTTCCTTTTCCCGTTTCCATACAAGAATATTCATTTATTTATGTCTTCACCGTTTTGCTATATATTTAGAATTTGTTGTTGTTGTTATTATAACTATAATGTAAAATATAAACTTTTGTAACTGTAACTGTAAATTTATTTACAAACCTTTCATTTACATGTATATAATAAGTATGCATCTGTGTATGAGTAAATTTTTAATAATACGAAGGAGAATCCATTGATCATTGATTTGTATGACAATATGTGAATGTGTGTGCGTTTAGTTGACATTTAGAAAAGATTGATGCATTTAGAAAAGCATTCTATACCTGACTTCCGTTTAATT
Organism: Crataerina pallida; assembly: GCA_949710015.1. Lineage (NCBI taxonomy): Eukaryota > Metazoa > Arthropoda > Insecta > Diptera > Hippoboscidae > Crataerina > Crataerina pallida. The sequence continues at coordinate 7,249,822 of OX453290.1, forward strand.
AATAATTATTTTTATGACAAGCTAGTAATATTCTTTGATTAAAGATAATTTTCATTATATGAAGCGTTAAAGGGTTTCATTTGCTTTATTTGCAAAAGTCCATCCGTAGCCTGAAAACACATTACAGCTAAACTTTTCACCAAATTACTTGTTAGTGTGGTTAAGCCTACACACATACACAGAACTCATTACACACACACGCCCACTTAAATATATTTATGTACAGATGTACGGATGTATGAAAATGAACCATAAATTTGGGTATTATCGTAACAACATGCCACATACATGGTGTCTGCGTGAGAGCGTGCATTATTATTATTATTGTTGTTGTGTTGTGAAATTGTATTTTTTGGTAAAGCTGGCTTTTTAAATCCTTTTTATTGAAATGCCTGAATTTTCTCGTATTAATATTGTGAGTAATTAATTAAACTTTGTTTTATTGTGCACAAACACAACACACGAACACACACATATACTTATACCAACACTTTGTACACAATACAATATAAGACACATGTGTTTACAGTGTTTTATCTTATTTCAATAAATTCTCACACATTAAAATAAAAGCATTGCAAAATTATAATAATAATAACAACAATAATAAACATACAATTTAATAGTTAGTCTTATTGTTGTTGTTATTGTATTGTACATATGTTTTAATGCTCTTTATATGTAAACACAAGTGTTGTATTTATACGCGTTTGTAAATTGATCTCACACTCCCAAATGCCTCGACCATTACTGTTGAGCTACAGCATGTACACTTGTGCTCAGAGCGTGCTATTAACATAATTTGCACTCACATTTTCATACTTAACACACTTATCTCAGCACCGTGTATTTGTAGTATAAATATATGTACAGACCATACATATATTTTATTTATTATTAGTGTCATATGTATAAGGATATGTATTTATAAGTTCAACTGTATGTGTTAATGCTATAAATATATAAATAAAAATTTCCGTTAAATTGTATATAAATATTTTTTCACCTTCTTTTTCTCCCTCTCTCTTTATCAAACTAAAGTATTACTAAAGTTATAATTCTCTTTGCAACAACCAGGCTGATGTGTCAGAGACACTAAAAAATATTGCAATTATTATTAATCAACATCAATATATGGGGGATATGGTCATGTCCGTCTGTAAATTTTGGTATATGTATCTATTGCTGATACTGCCAAGGTTAAAGAGACATGAAAATTGAAATTTTCTACAGAAATTTTGAATTACCATATAAATTAGACCGGATTTCGAAAAAAATCTTCTTTGACATAAAACCCTACACGTTAGTTGATCCATAATACAGAAATTACCCACCACAACCACCATTTCTCTATGGGTATATGAAGCGTATTTAATATTTGACCTAAACGAACGAAATATTTTTTTTTAATTAATGTTTTTTATAGTACACGGTAGAGAAGATCAAGAGTGACATTAAATGCAAGTAAACAATAACTATAACAACGCAACCATTAAAACTCTATAATGCATGTATATGTAAATGTGCCGTTCGGTAATTATGCATACACAATTATAATACAATGTGTACACTATATAAGTATGTATTGTAAAATAAGAGACGAAAACCATCATCCAGTCTGTTAGTCCGCAATTGTCAACAAAAATGGTAAAATTGACAAGAAACCATTACTTTACTTTGCTTGCCATGCAATCAATCAATAAATTAATGGAAATTTTTTCTACATGCAAGTACTTTTAATTGTCTATTAATGTCATTTGTTCACCTTTAATGGTTTTTATTTAAGAGTTTGTCTTAAATAACAACAAAAAATTACAGATTAGTTCTATTCTGGAATAGTGATCAAGTAAATAAATAAATATTTAATAAATACTTAATCGCGTTTATGGTCAAAAATTAATTTAAACATATGAATAGGTGGGTAAAAAGCCGGTTTGATGGACAGACAGACAGGCGATTGGATGAGCAGTCGAACGGATGAATTGACACACAGTCTAATAAATGGATAGACGGATGGAAGGATGGACAGACCGACACACGAATGTGTAGAAATACAGTAGAATGGATAAACCAAAACATGTGGATGGACATACATGGTAAATGCATCGAACAGAGTACTAACAGTCAGATAAACTGTCAAACGGACATGCCTAAATAAATTCGCAATATAATTTTAAATTGTTTCAAATGAATCTCTTCTGATCGATATAAAAAAAGGCTGAAACTGTTCAAAAATTAGACAAACACAGGTCGCGTATGAGTAACTTTTTTTTAATTCACTTCTAGTCTAAAACCTATAGGAACCTAAAATGAGCACACACACATCACATCATACCTAATCCGCTTAGACCATCTCTATATAGGAATATTGCTCCTGTACACAAATACCAACATATTTATGAAGATAGATTATTATTCACTTTTTTTTGTAATATTTCTTTCTCAAAGAATAAAAAATAATAATTTTTTTGAAAATACATAAAAAATGTTAAAAGCAATTTTTGGGAGTTAGGTACTTGTGTATGTTTGTGTACGTATATGCTGACTGTAAAGATAAATTAAAATTCATCATATGAGTGAGTAGTGAGTAAGAGGAATTAAAATTGTTGTTGCTGTTGCTGTTGTTACTATTATTATTTTTGTCAACTGATGCCAATACGACAGATACATGCTCCATTCCATGCATATACACAATATATGAGCCATGACCGCCACCGTCGCCATCACCATAATCAATGTTTCTCTTTGTCGATATATGAACAATTTTTGGGCCGTATTTTTCCTTTTTATTTTTCTTAATATCTCATAAGAGAAGGGGGAGAGATGTAAACTTGTGAAATAGAAGAAGAAGAAGAAGAAGAAGAATATGTGTTTAATTTCACTGAGTGGAAAGATTTATTCAAGTGTCCCATTGTTTAATATCACTGTCAAGGATTGTTAAGGGAGCCACAAAAAGTATACATATATGCATTATATGAGCTTACATGTAAGCTTCTATCAAGAACATGCAGTAGTATGCTTTCAAATGCATAATAATTTCTCTACACTCACTCACTCCAAAATACACCAAGCGAGCAACTAATGAATTTTCACGAAAGCGTATATTTCGTGTCCAATTAAATTTTTAACAGATCACAGAAACAAGTGTTTGTATAATATGCAGCTGCTGTACATCTGACAAACGCACGTATGCATATATACCGTAATGAATATAAAGAGAGAGACAGAGAAAACTCTCTCATATAACAACTGAGGTACATATCGTTTATCAATGCAATGCAACGGCAAAAAAGCAGATTGGCAGCCAGGTGTGGGTAGGCATAGCAACTGGATATTCTCTACATATTGCATGGAATATATTATTTTGAGTGATGCAAAACAAACATACCAACGAAAAAGGGAAAAAAAGGACAATATTAAAACGCGACAGAAAACAAAAAACTTACCCAGAAAAGTGGAGGACCAGTCAACATCATGACATGCGGTTGTACGAAACTGTACATACATTAGTATTCATTTTAAACAACTGAACTGAATTTTTCACCTTTGTCACCCATCCCACTCAACTGTTCATTCATTTGTATGATATACAATATGCGAAGGTATAAAAAGGGCACCGACAAAAATTTCGAAGCACTACAAAAGTGTAATAATGATTCTTTTTTATTTTTTTATAATAATTTTTTCTTTGTTAGTTCGATTCGAGTGAATTTCTCAAAATGAATTAAAACAATTTACGTATGAAATGGGAGCGATATTCAAAGCTGTGTTTATACCCTACACACAAGTATATTTCATTTGTCACTCGTTAGTGTATATTTATATAAAAATTCATATAAATGAATTTCTTAATCGATTTGGTTATGTGCCTGTACGTCTTTTTGGGAATGTCTTTTTTTTTAATATATTTCAAAACACATGAAAAATTTTACCATAAACCCACAAACAATTGTATGCACTTTAAATGAATAAAATTTCTCTTCAATATCTTTTTCACTTAATATTTATTAAATTAAAGTAAAATTTCACAAATTAAAGCGAACCCCTATTGAAAAGACACCCTTACAACTATATATGTGCTCCAGCCACCATTAGCATCTTCCAACTTCACTATGACAAGCCTTCTTCTATCACACCCAACAATATTTGGTTTATTTGGTTCAAATTAAATTTGCTTAAGCAAGATGTCGCGTCATCATTAAAAAATTATATCAAAACACTTTTCATTTGCACATTGTACGCACATACATGCACTCAGTACAAGATAACGTAACAACTTGTCATATAAATATTTTATCATATATCCGAAGCATAAGAAATGAGGTTTGGCTTTGCTGGTAAGTTAAGTCAGAGATGGAAAGAAGAACAAAAACTAACTGATGTTGTAAAGAGAATGAGAGGAAAAGTTAAAAGAGGAAGGATTAAAAAAAACATGATGTATTTTCATTAAACATTGAGACAAGTTTCGGTTGGAGTCATTGTGGAATCAGTACTCAACTGAAGGGCCATCATCATCATTGTGCAGCATCAACAAAGCTGTTAGGATGGCTAAGTCTGGGTTAGAACACGTCAAGACAACTTAATGTATTTATTGTGTGTAATAAGAAACTTTAATAAGAAGAAGGGATGAAAGAAATGGACCTTGCCAAGGTTATATCTTATTATCCATACTACTCATGCTAAAAACCAACGTTAACACCATTGCCACTGATGATGACAAAGATGACGCATAAGTAGCTCCTGGGAAGAGGTCACCTTAATCCCAGTCACAATTTTTAGTATGTTGTAATAAAAACATTTTGCACAAAAGCGAATGAATAAGAAAAGAAGACCAAAGTGGTGGGGAAGCTATAAATGAAAACGCATTGAAGCAGTTTTTTTTTTTTTTTTTTTTGTGTATTTGTACATCGAATGACTTCAAATAACGTGTAATGCAATCCGATAAGGAGAAAAGCAAAGAGAAGGAAGCCATTTAAAGTAAATAGAAATGAAAATATTGAGAGAGCTTCACTGCTTCTCGGTGGGGCTGCTGTGAATTTTGGGAATCCCATTAAGTAGTCGACGGATGAGAGTGAACGATGTTGTTGTTATTGTTGTTATTGCTGTGAATATCAAAGTGAAAATTAAAACACTATTTCTTCTTCTTTTTCTGCTTTTATATTTCACCATAGTTTCTTATTGAAATTATCCATGAAATGACAATTTTGAAGCAAAAGATTACTTATAAAGAAAATGCGGACGTACGGACTTTTACAAGAGACCAACAAGTTTATATAAGTTTTTACATATATATATAAAAATATTTGCATTTATAACCTTAACGTTATATCAAGAGGTATATGAAGTTTGTCAAGCGATTTACATAAATCTAACTCAATTCAATTCAATGATGTCTGTAAGTCTGTCTTGTGATGGATATTCTTTCATTCTAAAAATTGAACATTTAGATGAAATTTTATATATATTTTCTATAAATTTCGTATTTAAAATTTAACTTAAACCAAATATAGATTTTAAAATTTTTTTTTTTTTTATTTTATTACCAGCTTGACCATCATTTGTTTGATTCTGTAACAATTTCATAAAGATTAGTCCTTAAATTATAAAGTATATAAACTTTTTTTTTATTCACCTTAACATAACATCACTGCAACTTCCTTCTTCCTAAGTGTTAACTCAATTTCTTTTTTTTTTTTTAACAATTTCGTTTTCCACTCCAGCCTCTGTAACAAAATGGAAAAAGGAAGGACGGAAGGACACTTGTAAAGAACTCATGATATCCGCTTCCCGTTAACCCTGGATTGCTCATGAATATAATTAAAATAGTAACACATTTCAATTACTATAAAGCAGGTGAATAATTTTGAACATTTGCTCAAAAAAAAAAAAAATTTCCATAAATTTCATTTATTTCTCACACACTCACTCTCTCGTTTTTTCACTTTTAATGGTGAAATGTTAAATTTAATTAAATTATTCACGCACATTGAACATTTCATTGGAAGTTGGTATTTATGGAAACATTTTTATTATTTTTTATTCTTTGCACACCTGCATGATAGATGCGGTGCTGTGTGTGGAGGAAGATATGAAAAGAATAGAAGCACATTATTTTCTTTCTTTTCATATAAATAGACGCAAAATTTTGTATATGAACTGTTCGCATAATGAATGTTGTACCCCACACGTTAATTACAATAATATGTATATAGCAGAGAGAAGCCAAAAAAATTGTAAGAAACTTTATAATAATATTATGTCATCGTTAATTAATTCATAATTAAATATTCCATTTCATATTTCAACGCTACGCTTTTTCCTTCTTTTTTATTATATGCACATTTTATAGTGGGTGTTGTTGTTATTGTTGTTGTTTCGTATAAAAAATTAAATAAATCATAAAAGGCAAAAGTGTGTTAAGTATACACACTTACAAACACATTTTTGAAGTGTAGTAACTGTACATTTGAAGGGTTCTCTTATGTAGTGGATGATCAGTATGGGATCGAAAAATATCGAAAAAAGATCGAAATAAAACTACATAAAATTAAAGTGACGCCCATATTTGTTAAATATAACGAAGTGAAAAATCCGCCCACTTTTTAAAGGTAAAGCCGCCACACAAGGTGAGACGTAAATGTTGAGATATTGAGCTGAAACTCAGGTCACTATTGAAAATGGGCAAAATCAGTGAAAAGCCATGCCCACAATTGACAAAAATCTATTTATTTGCCACAAAAATTAAGCTATGAAATTGAATTTTAGTTCACATATTGTGTGTGACAAGAATGTACGCGATCGGATAGCACACACGCCCACAATTTACAAAAAAACATACCCAGCGCAAAGCTTGACCTTGAAGTTGTTATGTAATGTATATACTAAAAGAGGGCGTATATATCCCTGCCACGCCCACCTTTTGTACTCCAATTAAAAAAATTTAATCCAACTTTTATGTTGAAAGGCTTTACATACATACATTAGTAAAGAGCGTAATCAGCTAACTGTCACGCCCAGTTGTTGGTGTGTACTTGGTGTAGGGTATTTTAAATTTGTCCTAAGCTAAATTCCTGATTTATAAACTTTGATAAAATCATTCATAATGGTTATACATGATTTTTACTTGTAATCGTCACTTGTTTAATGTGTTTGTAGGGCATTACATATTCAACCATTATCTTATATGTTTACAATTTTCACCTATAAAATCTGTACTGCGTACTCACTTAATAACAATTATAGTTGAAATAAAAATAAAACATTTCCATAAACAACTCTTTTGCCGCAGGCCAGCTACCTACCATGTACTGTTAGCTGTGTATGTTGCTTTTAACCCTTTCATTAGACGACGGCTTGTTTGTTATAAATTCTCGTTTAAGTAATGAGCTGGAAATAAAAATAACTTTATTTTTATAGTAATCACGCACAGACACACCGTTTCTCTGTAAATCTTTAATGTTTACGCACTTAACGCGTATGCGTGTGTGTATACGTTAATGTTTTCTATTTTACACATCATACCAATTAAATTATATTTCCCAACTCAAGTGTTGCCATGAATGGCCCTTAACCGGCCGGCCTCAAACTTTTTTCTGCTTAGTGGAGTGTTAATGTTAGAACGTAATGCTTTGCCCTCCCTTTTATGTGTATTAATGTGCTTTTTTTTTTTATTATAACTTGAAAAATAAGGTCGGAAATCAAGTTATCCTCACTTTACACAATATTTTTTTTATGTGTTGCTTTTGTAATAAACTAATCTAGCTTCCTGTGTGTAGTCTTTCCGACACCGCCACCACCACCACCACCGCCACCATCGCTACTCTTGCTCGGTTTCTTCTTTCGGTTTGTGTATGATAGAAAAGGAACCACAGGCTGATATGATTTCCTTTCATGCTATAGAGAGAAAGAAAGAATTTTTAATTGCTAGGATTTGTGACGAGTGGAAAGCATTTCAAAATAAAGTAAGAAAATGAGTTGAAAAATTAGATAGAAAAAAAAGCTTAAATAAGATTAAAGAGAGCTACGTTTTTGTTTTTCGTTTTTATTTTTGGTTCGTTTGTTCGTTTGTTTGGTTGTTTGTGCATTAAACATTGAAAGTCATGTAAAAACGTATAAGGAATGGTGTTCACGTCATAATCAAAAGACCGTAAAAAATCGGTTTTCATATGAATACTCAACAACAATAAATTCTTAACAGGAAATTTTTTTTTTTTATTCCTTATTGTTGTTGTTGTTGTTGTTGTTGTTGTTGTTACGCAATAATGTTATAAACATAAATCTTGATAACACACACACACACACACACTTATATGCATGTTTTACTCTAAAAACTAACCGGTAGGATATTTTCTTATACACACACACACATACTGAGTTACACAAAAATAAAAATAAAAAACAGAGAGAGAAAAAATACGAGATAATATACTGTACATGGTTATTGAAATGACTTCCGTTACGTAAGAGGACTTTGTTTTACTTTTTCTTCTTCTTCATCTTCTTCTTTTTTTCCCATTTTGCATTCAACATATGCTTGATAGAAAAACGGAAATGAGAATATATTGTATGAGTGGTTGTCAGCATACGCATCATATGTAAAAAAGAATAATAACAATAAAACAACAACAACAATAACGAATATAAAGAAAAATATGTGTGTGTGGCATTGTCGTCATCATCATCATCATCATTGTATGCCCCCTAATGTGTTACAAAAAGGCACACAAATCAAATATTATGCAGCAACAACAACAACAACAACAACAACAACAATAACAAGACAAACTATTCTAAGAAGTGTAAAAAACCTTAATAAAAAAAAACTAAGCACCGGAATAGAGAAGAAAATTTTCATATTTTTCCAAGCGGAATGAAAATTTATTATCTAAGACCAACAACAACAAAACCTTGCTTTTTTGCACACACTATTATTATTATGATTATTATGGATATATTGTATGTGTGCAACTTCCTCTGACAACGTGATAACTATATTAATAATTTCTGTATAATCTCTTATATAACTACGCGCGCTCCACCTACAAAACTACCCATCGGCCAGAAAAATTGATCTGCACTCATAATTTTACAATGTTTCAAGAAACCGAATATGTCAGTTGGTAAGTTTTCTTACATTTTCACAGTGTCTAATCAGCTACTTGCCAATTGCTTATGGAGCTGGAGGGTATTTAAGATTTGGCCTAATCAAATTCAGTTTTTTCCTTTTTCTTTAATTTTTTCTGATTTTAATTTTTTATATACTATTGTATAAAAATAAAATTCCTATATTAGTTCTTCTTACTTTTTAGTTTTTATTTCTATTTTTTAAATTGTATTCTTCCTATTTTTTTTTTTTTTTCATTATTATCATTTATTGTCTTAATTTATTTGATGTAGTTTTAATAAAAAAAATTTATATAAAATATATTTTTTACATTTATTTTAACTTTTTAAAGTGATTTTTAATTTGATTTTTTATTGTTTATACATTTTTAGAATTATATTTGTAATTGCTTTCTCTCATTTTGTTGTTATTTTATCTTTTTCAAATTTTTATTTTTTAATTTTGTTATCTTTTTTTTTAGCTTTTTAAAAAATATTTTTATAATTTCAAATTTGTTTTATTTTGTTATTGTTATTTTTTATTATTAAGTTTATTTTTATTTTTAGTTCAATATATTAAAAATGTATTTTATATTTGATAGTAAAAATCTCTCTCAATGATTTTCTATTTATCACCTTCTCTCTCCCTTTCTCACTATTTGTAATTTGTTGGGTGATGAAAGCAGCATTATCGCCGAAAAATATGATGAATTGCATTTTTGCTGCTGCATAAAAAAAGAGAGAAAAACGGGGAGAGAGTGGAGACAGCAACAAAAATCGACGGAAATCAAAGATTGTTTAGCGGATGTTGTTCTTTATACTAACACATCAAACATATAATAAATAATTTAACACGCATACACACACACACAAATATGTTGAATTTTACTTACAGCTCATATATCACATCAATCATAACGGAAATTCATGTGTGTGTGTTTGCAATGGCACTACTAAGCGGAATGTCAATGCTTAGCATAAAATTTTATTTTCATTTCGTTGATTCCTCTTCTTCTCGTTTTGTTGTGTGTTGATAAATTGACAAGTGATATTATTTGTCAGCAGACAATATATCCATTTTTTCAGCTAGTGCAGCAATTTTTCAAAATATTGTCTATCTGTACAGTATGTGCATGAAGTTGACGAGAATGTAGTTTTATTTGAAATGTTAGTTATTTAGCTACTTTGCTGGAATTTATTGAAACGAGATTATATGCATATGTACTCTGCTTCCTGTCTCTCCGGTGTTTTTTTGCTTTTTGCCAATGTTTTTGTTTCTTTTCATAAATATTGTTTTTGTTGTTGTTATTGGAATCATCTATCGTCTATCTCATCCGTGCCATATTCCCCAAAACATTGCTTACTACCTTCTTGACTTATGCATGCACTTTTGTGCTGCTGCTGATGTTGCTGCTTCAGCTTCCACTATTGTTCCCTAAACAATTTAAAACATATTCTATATTGCTCATGTAGACTGCTGTGGTGTACTATCAGTACACCTTCTCCAGTATAGTAACAAAGTCTCTTGTTTATAAGTGTTTTCTCCAATTTATCGTTATTGGTTAAAAGAGGTGAAAATGAATGAATTGATGAAAATAGTCTGCTCGAGTTGAATACCAAATTTCTTTGCCTTATTGATATGGGGTTACGTACAATATGTGAGGGAATGTATTTTGTTAATACTTTCTTGGGCAACGGTTAGAGTGTGCTTCAAAAAAAGAGGGATATTAAGCAAAATCTGACTGTCGGTACGTCCGTCTGTTGATGGAAATTTACACTGTAACTAGAAAGAAATATAGGAGACTACCCAAACTACATATATATTCATGTAAAAAATTCAGCTAATACTCTATACTTAGGTTTTCATATCTTTTAGACAAAATCAGTACCAATACCACGCCCTTAATTGACGAAAATATATCTATTAGATAAAAAAAATATTTATATCGTTAAAATTTAGTTCTCCTGTTTATCAAAATGCTTAAAGTGGGCGTGGTCATATACTAAAAGCGCCCATAGACTTGTAAAACAACATTCAAATTTCTAACTTTGAGATCGAATGATTTAAACTTCGGTTTACTGTATACAGACGGACAAACCATGAAACGTCATAAGGGACACGCACGAATGTCATAAGGGACGCGCCCTCACATGGTTGCAAAGACTTCTCCTTAGAGCCAAATTCACAGTAAAGACACACGCTCTTAATATACCAAAATTTCGTCGCTGCCAAGCAATTCAGTTACTTCGATAAAACAGGATGCTTTTGTATGCTTTTGTTTCGCTAAAAATTTACATGAAAATGTCAAATTTGCTTTAACCTAAAATTAACTTCTTTCCTTTATTAATAATACAATTTAATTAAATATACATCAAATATTAAATTTTTTACAATTCTTTACTTTGGCTGCACCTGCCTTCTCATGAAACACGTCTAAAACGTTTTATACTATATGGAAATTTCCATAACATTCGAATATGTGTAACATTGTACTTCACTAAAACTATATATTTAACTTGAAAATAAACATATTTGTCCTGCAATTACTAATGTGAACATGGACGAGACAACATAGCAACGTAGCAACGCAGCAACACCAACAGCGGCTTTAGAGGCAAGTATCTGTGTTGAAAATTAGCATAGCATAACAAAAAAAGTTTGTGTCCGACTACAATTACGAAATTTATGTATATTAGCTTTCACTCGAAAATGAGTGTGTGTGTGTGCAAAACTCATTTTACACACAATTGCTTTGTGCACTGGTACAGTGACTGCTGCTTTATTTCAGTGCATAATATTAGCAAAACATTACAGACTCTGTGTTATTTTTATCAAACAATACCAACCCGACCCGAGCCCCAACCGCAACGAGTCCAGTTAAGTTCAGTCGTCCATTCACTCAGCCATTCATTCAGCTTTTACACAATTCTACAAATTCATAAAATGTTAATGCAATATGTGTTCGCATAAATGGAAGTGTGTGTGCGTGTATGTGTGTGTAAAGTTAATTTTAAAGTCCAAATCATGTCATCATGATTGTCCTTTTTACTGCACACTACGTACTCGCACAATAAGGGTATAAATGCTATTTATATATAACATGTAATGTTTTCATTTAATCATTTCATGCGCACACACTTGCTCACGTTGTATAAATGTATGCATAAGTGGGTATGTACATATGTGCATGAAACATTACACTCCATCACTCTTTTATCTTAATCAACGCAAGTCTTCATAATATCGTACGTACGTACGTACGTTCGTACACACATACATGACATGTAGGCATTTATATGGCATTTACATGTTTATGTAACGTATAAATGTGTATATCCTACACATAGGATGGGAGGTATACTAAGTTTGTCATTCTATTTGTAAGATCCAGAAGAAGGCGTCAGAGACCCCACAAAGTATATAAATACTTGAATTGTTTTAAACGAGTTTTTTTTTTTTTTTTGTATAAACGAAGGGAAAAACCCTTTATGGGTACCACAAGGTTAGATGGTCGCAACCTCGTAGTTATGTGGGAGTCATCGGCTTTCCGACATACCCACTAAAAACCCACTTCGCACACTACTACCCTCCTTGCGGAACCACCATACAGTATTACTTCGCAAGAAGGGAGAGGGAACCAGCCCTGGTACTCAGATGTATATCAAATAAGACACAGCCCGGCGCCCTTATTAGGGCCCAGGTACGCCTCCCTCCCTTTCTGTTGTCCTAAGGGAATTGATGACTCTGCCAGCAAAATTGCTAATAATGTCCCAGTTTTGAGAAGATTGTAACATTATACTAATAATGTTAGAAGGCAAAAAATTTTCGCCTACCATCCTCTTAACTCTGGCAAATCTTGGGCAGATAAAAAACACATGCTCGGCATCTTCTATACCATCATTTCCACAATAAGAACAAAAAGGGTCATCCGCATGTCTGAAGCGATGCAGATATGCCTTAAAACACCCATGCCCACTCAATAATTGCGTAAGGTAGAAATCTACCTCGCCGTGGCTCCTATTCAGCCAAGGCTCAAGCTGCGGTATTAGCCTATGTGTCCAACGCCCTTTAACAGACGCTGTCTATTTGATTTGCCATTCCATGATGGTAACCTGTCTAGCCGAGCCCAAAGCTGATCTACGACCCGCGCGGGAGAGTGCCGTTTTTGCTTATTCTCTTTAATGAGCAGAGTTATCGGAATCATACCTGCAATAACGCAAGCCGCGTCATCGGACACCGTGCGGAAGGCGCAACATACTCTCAGGCACGCCAGTCTATAGACTGGTTCAATCAGCCTTCTGTTTTAAACATGTCTGTCCATGTGTTTGTTCATTTTTGACATTTTCACAGTTGTAACGTCTGAAATTTTATACACGCACCTCAATTGGACTTTCTGCGTAAAGAATTATTTATAAATGTCACAAAATCGATTTAGAGCCACGCCCACAACCAATAAAGGTCTATTTATTTATTAGGGCTATGAAGTTTACATCTTGTACAAATATTATATATATGATATAATAACTGATTGATGTGCTAAAAATGGGCATGGTCAAATAATATATTCGCTCACAATTGACAAAAATCTATTTATCTGACACCAGTCGACATTTAGAATGTTTACCCCATCTACTAAAGTGCCAAATATGGGGGCATGGTCGCACAACAATTTACCTAAACTCGTATTTAACGTAAAACTCGAATTGCAAGCTGATACGTCATACAAACACTATTACATAGCATAACCATGTACATGCTGTTTTTATGCGACTGTGTAGAGAATTTAAGATTTGATGTAAAGCAAACTGTGCTGTCTTACTTGTCTATTGTTGGTAATTAGATGTAAATGAAATTGTCTTTTTTTTTTTATTATTATTATTGTTGTTGTTGTAGTTGCTATAATAATTTTGTATGTTTCTTTGAAAATAATTTTAGAAAATTATAAATAAATGGAAAATTGCACTGATAAGAAATTTTCTAGCTTAAGACATTACCATTGGATTGGAGAGGTTTAGACATAAAATAAAAAAATATCATTAAGTTTGTCATTTAATTTGCAATACTTAGGATACAGAAGACTTGGGGCACCTTATAAAATTTCAAAATTTTTAATCAGCATGGAAATCCATGCCATATCATCTATGTCCTTATGTCCGTGTGTTTTTTGAAGAAGCATTATAAAATGAACAAAGTCAAATAACACATCCCAACACTTATAACAAAACTTTACCTCCTAATCCCGAATCAGAATTCCCCATAATTGATATCTGAAATTGAAATTTACACCCATTGAAAAGATTTGAATAACAGACACGCCTTTAAATTATACAAAAATTGATTTATCAGCTTTAAAAAAGAAACAACTGAGAGTTTACAAAAAACAAAATTATTTGCTTTAGAATCCGCTTTATAAAATGATTCGGCATAAATACACTGTAATAGAGCACAATTAGGTGCATGCCACTCCCGCTTTTTGTACATGGAAAGTATTTAAGAATTGGCCTAAAATAAATTTTTTATTTTGACAGATTAACAAAAATTTTTACTCTGCTGCCAAAAATGAAAATCTTCAGATTTTTCAAAGTCATGTAAATTTTCATTTCAAATTTGAAAATGCTTTTTTTTTAAACTAAATTGTGATGTAAAAATTATTCAAAAGCATCCTCATTGATGTATTCATTCGAATGCCATTCGATGGTACATGCCCTTGTCCTGAGCAACTAACATCACGTCCACGTCTAACAAGTACATATCTGCATTTATATGGAAATGTTGTAAGGGCTGCACCGTAAATGTGTACAAGCGTATAAATGTTGTTGTTGTTGGAATTTATAATATATACATACACTTATGCATCGTGTGCAAGTACAGCGTACAACTGATTTTGGGTGTGATTCAGTTTTCAGCTTAAAATGAGTCTAAAATATACAAAATGACATTAGTTCGTCAACTCATACATATTAAATACGTCAAATTGGATGACCAAGGCTACTGGCACAGCTACGCCACTCTACGAGTATCATATAGAATCACACGTCGCATAACAACGCAATACAGTTTGCTGAGTTGTAGTCTCAATTGCTGTTGATTTTGCTGCTTGCTGCTTGCTGCCAGCCTATAATTCAATGATAACTATATATATGTATATACGTGTGTGTGCATATGGCATAAGTTTACAAATCGTTCTAAAACTAAAAATATCAACAAATATTTTTTTCATACACTTCAACACTAAACATTGCTCTACACCCGTTTCAACATTTATTTATATCCGTGTGTGTGTGTTGGATATATTAATAGCGCTAGCTGTGTAGTACTGTTGGCTCTACGTGTATAATTTTGTTTTTGTCAATTCGTATAACACTCTGAAAATTGTTGGCAGCAGGAAAAGAGAATTTTTAAACAAAAGCCCAAAATATTGGTTGGAGGCTTATACACGAGAGTGAGAGCCTGCGGATTTTATGGTTTGAGACTAAATTCATAAAATACGTTGAAACGTATACGTGTATGTGTGTGTGTGTGTGTATGTGCATAAAAGCATTAAACTCAGCTAAGGTGCAATACTTGAAAAATGTAGTTATTGGTGAATAAAAGTTGTTGCTTTTATTGTTGTTGTTGTCTATACTATAAAGTTGGTAAATTGGTTACCTCGAAAATTTTAACATTTGAAAAAAATTTTTATGTCCTCCTTATAAGTAAGAAGTTTATTAAGTTTATCATTCCATTTCCAACAACTACAAGAAGGTGTCAATGACTCTTCAAAGTATTTATATTTATGATCAACATCAAAAATTAAGTCATTTTAGATATGAATGTGCGCGTGTCCATGTGTCCGTCTTTTATTGTCATTCTCAGGAGCGTAAATTTTGTTGTATGGAGAAATTTTGTACAGATATTTATAGTTTTTACACGCATATTGCTACTTAAAATGGGCAAAATTGATCCATATCCACGCCCACACTCAACAAAAATATAAATATCTGCCACAAAAATTGAGCTATCAAGTTGACATTTAGTTTGCATATTTACAATTAACTTATCCACTGAGGTACCAAATATGGGCGTTGTCGGTTAATATATACACCCACAATTGATAAAATACTATATACCTTTTACAAAAGTTGACCTATGAACTTTAAATTTTGTGCCTATATATGTATATAGATATCCCATACATTGATATGTAAAAAATGGGCGTGTTCGAATAACAGAAACGTCCACAATTGACAATTGTGTAAAGAAAAAATAACAAAAAATCAACAACAACAATTTTATATTTATCTACTCCTCTAATGCTACACATTTGATATTTGGCAAAAGAGTGCATTTTTAGTTGGGTTCTTGAAGCCTTCTTTTGAAGCAAACAGAATAGAATAACAATCTTCCAATACCATCCACCTTATGCCAACAAATCGTTACAATTTTCTTATTAATCAAATCAAGTTTACTTAACGTTCGCTAGAGCGTAATAATAATATTTATTGCGCTACATCAAATGCACTGTTTCAAGAAGTTGTGGTAGTGTGTGAGGGTGTATGTGCGCTTTGATTTAAAGCAATTATTCATTGTCAATTCGATTTGTTCTTGTTTACGTATAAGTAAAACTTTTTAACTTCAATCGAATGTCTCTCTTTCTTTAATGGTGATATTATGACAAAGTTTTCTAATTATTTGCGTAAACTAGCAAACGTCTCATACATCAATATAAACAAAAGCTTCTATAGAGTCTGATGCAATACGAATAGTCTTTCTTAGGTTCTTAGTGGCTGCTTGTAATGATGGCTGAATTGAAGTGCTCCATCACAATTTAGACACTGCATGCATCACAGTGGAGAATTTATCAACTATTGTCTACATATTGTAGGGTATATAAAATCAATTGCTTTCATGCACTCTCACAACATTGTGTATGTGTATGTGTGCTGTGTAGGTGAATGTTGCTACATTGTGTTGTGTTTATATTGTGTCCTGTTCTACCCTCTGAGCACCACATTAATCAATTATTGTCAAATAATTTGTTGCCGTACTTTAACTTTGTTTGCCAACTGGTTTTGTCTTCAGCGTTCAACTATTAAATTTATCGTACTGAGCCCTTCTCCTTCCCTTCCCACTCTCTTTCACTCTCTGCACTTACGGTTTGTTGATGGTATTATTATTGTCTTACACATCCATTAAATTATATTGTATAAACTGATAAGATCACAATGTGCACTGAACACACACATACACTCACCTACACACTCTGTTACAATTGATTTGCTATTTACGAGTGCATTACATTGATGAAGAACTTGAGCTTGAAACCAAATACACGCTACATACTCGTACTTATTATATGAAGACTGTGCTTGTTTTTAGTTAATGATATGTTTGTTGTTATGTTTTCATCGTATGGCATATACACATACGCTTGAGTGTATAGAAAATTCAATTAATTGTATAATTGAGTAAATATATGTATCTTGGGAGAGAATTACAATTGAGAAAATTTAGCATTCAAGTGGTTGTTGAGAAGATATGAGGACACAAGAACAAGAACAAAAACCGCAACTAAAAATATAACTAAAAACGGCAACTACAACAACAATTTTAAAGAAAATAAAAACAAACGAAACAAGAACATTTATAGCAACAACAACAACAATATTAAAATCGAAAATAAAAACAACAATAACAACAACAACATTAAAAATATTAGTAATAACAAGAAGAAAAATTGTGATGGAATTTTATTGAAAATAATAACAACCACAAAAGTAACAGTAAAATTATCAACAACAACAACAACAACTGAAAAACAACTAAATTAACACCAAAACTACTACAACAATAATGAAAACAAATAACACAACAAGAAAATTAAATTTGGCTTAAGGCAAATTTAAATACCCTGCAATCTGCAAAGGTGGCTGCAGCAGGTATATTATAGCGCTCTCTCATAATGCATAATACATTGCGCATCAGCTTGCATGTCGAGTTTTACGTTGAGTTTGGTTTTTGTAAATTATAGGCGTATCTGTTACCCGACCGCGCCCACTTTTAACACATCAATGAATAGGATAATTATAAATATGTCCAAGGTCAATTTTTGTTGCAAATAAATCGACTTTTGCTAATTGTGGGCGTGGCTTTTAAGTTATTCTATCTATTTTATTTATTGTTTGCAGTCAATTTTAACGTAATATTTCAAAATCTACGACCATGAATGATAACAACAGACGGACATATTTTTAAAACATTGGCTCCCCTTCTCGAAAACTCACAATTTCGGTATATTTTTAGCAAGAGTTGGTGATAAGAACATATTTCAAAGCTCTTGCTCTTGTAATAGTTTTAAAAATTAAAATGTTCACCTTCGTAAGATAGTTAACGTTTATATAAATTTGATATTCATATAATGTGCATTTGTTTACAGACTAGCGTGTCTATCAAATGATCAAAAATCAATCACGGCCCTTCATTCTCATTTAATAGTTCATTGTACTTTACTTAATCGCTCGCATGTTGCTTGTAACCGCAAAATTTAATTAATGCACTAATCTCCCATATTGCAGAGAATTAAAGCATACACGTGTGTGTAATGTGTGTGGATACACAAAACTCAACATAGTTATGTCCCTGCCACTAAGGCTGTTGCATTAAAGGCCAATTGCTTGTGTGCGTAAGCTTAACACTGCTTAGAAGGTGTTTGGCCAAATGTTGATGACGGCTAGCGTTTTAATCGCCTCACGCTATAAAGAGGGACAGACGGAGAGGAGAAACAGCAGAGAGGAAGTAAAGGAATTTTAGTGCATATCCTGACCAAAATATCTGAGATAAGCAAACACGCCAAAGCGTTGAGACTTTTCTGTTCTTAGCTAGAGTTTAACAAGGCTTTTCACATAGCAGACTTTTGGTACATGTGAGGGAGCAATAGCATTATTTATGTATACCAGGTAAGTAAGGAAAATACTTTTAAAAATTCATTCTTTTTAACATTTTTTACACAAATGTGGGCGTGGCAGTTACTTGATTATACCTTTTAACTCTATATATATCTATTGTATCAACTTTGGCAAAAAACAAAAATACTTGATATTCGAGCCCACCCATTTTCAACACCTAAATAGAAGGTCTTCACATAAGTAGGCATGTAAACCATAATTCAACTTCGTAGGTAAATTTTTTGTAACTGATAGATAGATTTTTTTTGATTGTGGGCGTGCCTCTCATACAATTTTTAACAACCAGCGTAAATTAAATTCATTTAATTTGTGGACCGCGAGAAACCCGTAGGAGAGTTGAGATAAAAAGTGATAGAAAGAGATAACGCGATATTTTTCATGTATTTGTATTTATAAAAACATCTTTTATGAGTTTCCAGTTAAAATAATTTTGAGGTTCGTTATTGTTGTTGTTGTCATTTCACTTAAAACGTACATAAAATTATAATAAGAAGAATAACAGCACAATATACCAACAACCACATCAACTTATATTTAGCATTAACATTAAATACTTTTAGATGCTGATGACATTGATGATGATGATGCGAGTATACGATGCCGATGCTGTTAAGCTGATACTGTTATAACGGGGATGATGTTGAGGGTGATGGTGATGACGATGACGATGATAATATTATAGTATTACTTGCTATAATTGCAATTGTTGTTGTTGTTGTTGTTGTTGTTCCTTATAAATGCTTTAACGCAAAATTATATGTGACATTTTCCATGTAGCCTTACAGTATGTTGTGTGTTGTTTCATATTTGCATGCTGTTGGTTATTGTTGTTGTTATTGTTGCTACTGCTTTCCTCATTGTTTTATTTGTCTTTTTGGCATATTTTTTTTTTTTGTCAATATGGCCCATAACACTCCCACTTCTTTATTTTTCTTGAAGCACCACTTTCATGAGACAATGCAACGCGACATGTCAAATACAAAAAAAAAACAAGATAGAAAAGTTCGGTTAAGACCGAAGCTTAAATACCCTCCACCTTTTGTAATTCTCTAAAAAAGAATTTCGCGTTGCCATATTTATGTATTTCATGTACTTACGCAAATAGTGTTTTTTTTTTAAATTATAGGCGTTTGCGTTATTCAATCACGCCCATTTTTGGCACAGTGTTGGATAACGATATCACTTATATATATAACAAATTTCAACTTGATAGGCGTAGTATTGTGCGGTATATAATTTTTTTAAGATACAATTCTTTGGAGGTATGTTGAGTTTTTCGTTTATTGTGGGCGTGTCTCTTAACCAATTTTGCCCAATTTCAATACAGAACAGCGAAATTAAACTAAGAAAACTTGTGTCAAGTTTCAATTTGAGATCTCAAAAATTATGACCCTGAGAGTGCCAACAACAGACGGACACACGGACGGACATGTCTCAAACGATTTCTCTTTTCATGCTGATTAAGAATATATATATGTGTTGTAAACGGATGATCAAAGTGAATATACCCTCTTCCCTAAGGTGGAGGGTATAAAAAGTACCAAACAACCCGAAAAAGTCCGCCATTCGCAAATAAAACTATTCAAACATTTATTCCATTCAGTCATTTTTCTATATTTTTATTTACCATGTACATGATGATTCCATGGTATGTAAGACTGGCCTTTGGTAAAAAACGTATTGAGCACAATTCCGTTTGTTGTTAAAATTGTTAATTCTGTAGTATTGAGCATCAATTTGTTTTTGGTCTCCGGCCACTTGTATCCCTTGAAAATATTGTTTCCCAAAGAAAAGAAAAAATAAACGAAACGAAATGGTTTGGACGGCTTCTGGTTGATAGTGAACTAACACTTCTGCTGTACAAAGTATGTTAGGTTAGTAAAATAAGTTTGGAACCTATAAAACTGTGATAAGAATAAGATATCAAAAATAAGTTTCATTGTCCATTCATTTCAATCAACATATTCCATTATTTTCTATTATCAACAAAATTTATGTCACTATACGATTATAATGATTGAAAAATGTATAAGGGAATGTGAGGTCGCCTTTGATCACGTGCAACATGTTCACTTGTTGTTTTTTGAGCAAGCTCTGCTGTGACTAGCAAATAAAATCGGAAATCATTGCATTCAAGTATACTTGATTTTTTTTTATATTTGTACATATTTTTTTCGCCATTTCGTGTTTTTCATATCCTTGAAGTTATTGTTAGCTTGTTATACCATTTGTAACTAGCAGCTTAAATTTTATTGATCATTTTTAAAATTTAAGTGGACTTGACGACCATGGTTTAAATTATAAAAAAAGATATTACAATCAAATGAATTTATTTTATAATCATTTCACTTAGCTTATCGTATTCCTGTCATATTCTTTTAATACCCATACCACTTAGTAATGGGTAATAAGTAATAGACCATGTTAGGGTGGTCGTCATCTTAGATTTGTATTGATGCTATTTAAAACATTAAATTTCACCCATCAAACCCCTTTATTTTGAATAGCCAGAATAGCCAATTTTTTATATATCGGGCGGTAACCATATTATATTAAGTAAAACATACTTTAGTGTAATGCATTGTACTCGTCAAAACCATTAATTTGACACCCACTTTACAAAAATGTATAGAAATTGGTAATGGCGGACGCCATTTTGGATTAAGTTTGATGCCACATAGCCTATGACATTTTACCCACTAAGCCCTTTCCTTTGATACCCATATCTAATAAAGTGTGAAAAAATAAAAAAGCCGCCATTTTGAATCATCCTGTATCCTCATTATACATTTATACATAATCTTAGCTTTATGAGTTACAAGAAAGCTTTAGAAATGTGAACTACCAACAATTACATTTGTATATATATGTACACTTTTTATTGCAATGGAGAAATTACCAGGTACGCCCACTTTTAATAAAAATCCTTCTATGCTATAAAAAATGCAGCCAAACAATTTACTTTCTTTATATAACCCATATATATATGTAGGCCACAATATAGTGAAAATGGACCACATTTAATAACCGACACGCCCACAATTTATTTAAAACTTTCATTAAAGTAAAATTCACACTTTAAAATAAAATGTGCATACCTATAGTTATTATCAGAAAATTAAAATTATATATATGCCACGCCCACATTAGCAAATATTTTTCATGGTCACAAACATATAAATATAATTTTGAAATTTTGTTTAATGTTAATTAAATGTTAATATTTTGAAAATGGGCCAAAACAATTAACGGACACGCCCATCAATAATACAAAATTTTTTTTTTTTTAAGTACAATTCAAACTTTTATATAAAATTTTATTACAAGTGTTATTAAAAGAGGATGCAATTGTATATATGTACATGCCACACCCATTTGTTATGTGTAAATATAAGAAAGGGTATCCAAAAATTGGCCTAAGTTAAGCCTTTTTCATTATTGTAATCTCAGTTAACTGACAGAGGGTAGATAGTGACTGTAACTGCTTGTCCTTTTTTGGGTATATGTGTATGCGACAACAACAACAACAACGATAACATCACATATATATGGTATGCACTTGTGTAAGGATGACCATTCATTGAATGAAATTTTTCAATTTTAATAACAAGTAAAAAACCCAGTTTATCTGTCTCTAAATCCAAACTCTTTAATCTGTAATAAATATGTACTCTCCAGTTATCTCGAAAGTTAAATTATTCTAAGCCTCTTTTTAACCTGTTTACTCTTTATTTCAACTTGATTGCATTTCTATGGATTTAAAGGATAATAATTAAAAACCCTTCTTTCTCTCCTCTACTCGAACCCTCCAGCAAAAAACAGAAAACATTCATTTGAGGCTCTTTAATTACATTTTATTTTTCTATAGATTTGTTCAATTCAATTTATTTACTATATGTATTTACTATATGCTGTCTCTTTCATGCGTACTGTTTTTATAGCTCTAATAACTGTAATAGTAATTGAAAGCAAAGAATTTTATGCAAAATCAAATCCTTTAGATTATTAAATGTTTATTGAAATATAGAAATATGTTTACAGTGAAACTGAGTTATAAGCCAAGGCAAGACTATGCAGCAAGCCATGAAAAGAAAATTTCACTAAAAAGGATTTTCATCGTTTCTGTTCAAGTGTAATAGACAAGCGAGTAAGAAATTTATTTAAAATCATTTATTTAGGATTTCTATACGTCCTTATACAATATTTATTAGAACTCTACAATGAATGAGAGAGAGAGAGAGAGAGAAATGGAGAAGGAAAGACAAAATATTATATTCCTTTAAAGCAGTGAATGAAATATTTATTGACTTCATTTAAGCTTTTAATTAGTACATCTAAAGAAGTTACAAATGTTGAGCTTCTAAAATCTGTTCTTTGCAGGTGGATGGCAGTTGTTAGTAGTTAAATTGTTTCATTTCAAGAGAAAGGTTTATAGTTCTTACAGGTGTTTTTTCCTTTTGTACAAATAAACGTTAAAATGTTAACATAAAAGATCGCAGCGTATAGAAAACGAACAACTGGACAGATGGACATATGAAAAGATCGCATTTTCTTAAAATATCATTTAGTTTATTAAATGAAACTTTTTCTACACACATATGGTGCTACTTACTTACGTATACGGGTTAATATTTACGTTCCCAGGCAATCATTCAAGATTGAAACTTTATTGAAAAAACAGTCATTAAAATTTAAATTATTGTAACAATTGATAGAGTTAAATAAAAATAACAACAACAATAACAAGAATCTTAATACAAAAAAAAAAATCCTCATCATTGGCTACTAATGGTTATTGAGCCCCCAATCACCATAAGTAGACATAAGGCATATAAGACAAGAATTTATTGCAGCCTGATGTGATGTTCATCAGCAACGCAATTACTTTGTTGGGCACACAACATACGCTCACACACACACACTATAACTCTTAATACACATTTTCGTATAATTCATTAATGGTCCTTATTAAAAGGCAGCTAATGGACGACAATGGCCGTAAATGTTCTCCAATGGTTTGCTTTCCTTAAGATTTTACAACGGCGATATATGTTTAAAGTCCAATGTAAGCTATATGTTAATGTTGTTGTTGTTGTTGTTGTTGTTGTTGTTGTGTTTATTGTTGCTACTGTGGCACATCTATGCAGTACATGGCGAACATTAACAATTGAAACAGGTTAAGGGAAACGAAGAGGACGAAACTGAGGGACAGAGAGTAAAGTAAATTAATACCTTGTACCTTAACCATAATATCATAGAACCACCGGTACGGTACAGTGTACGGTGTACAGTTCATATATATATAAAGCTTAATTCGTTGTGCATGACATGAAACTTATAGTATATGCTTGTTAAGGCTTACTGTACCTATAATGCATTATACGTGAGAGCGGCATGGTTTGAGAAACATTTATTAATTTATCTGCAGGCAATTTGCTTTGGTTCTCTATTATGGGATGGTATAACTCGATAAAACGCACAAACGGTATCCGTTTTAAAGCGCTTCAGATGTTATCCAAAAACAAGATAGAAAGAGAGAGAGAGAGAATAAACGAATGATGGGCAACCTATAGATCAACTGTATCTTATATTAAAAGCACGAGTTAATATCAGCATCATATTAAGCTGCTGGCTAATTAACTGCTAGTGCTGCCCCTTTTGTTATGCAGCACAACACTAACTCACTAACTACCTAACTAAAGCTTTAGTATTTCAAGCGACAAGTTTTAATTTGCTTGAATGCACTTTTACAACAACAATAATAATAATAATAATAATAACAACAACAACCATATTGTACTTAGCCAACATAATCAACATAAAATGCAACGCATGAGAAGTAATTTTCTGAGGTAAGGTAAGCAGAATATCAGCAAAAGTAGTGTATAATAAAAGTAACGGTACTACCGGGTAAGGTAGTGATCATTGTTGTTGTTCATGTTCATGTTGTTTTATATAATACGATTTTCGTGTTTTAGTTGTCGCTGCTTGTTATACCATTGCCGTTGACCATAATAAAATATGCTTTTGGAGAGTGAGAGAGAAAGAGAGAAAGACAGATAATGAAACACAAAGCAATGGTTGTTTATTGGTATTATTGTTGTTGTTTTTAATGATAATAGCATTACGCACAACACAACCTTAAACTATTTTCCACTATACACACACACTCGCATGACTCTGATGAAAGCCCACAAAAACCAGATAGCACTTACCTGCTATTATGAGTTCTTAAAGCAGCACAATACTCACAATAGTAAAAGTCACGGTCATGCTGATGTATATTTCCGCTTTATATATTATTTTTATATACATATACATATATACATATATATTAATCGTATACCGTATCGCATAAGACATGTACAAAAAAAAAAGGTGGGCTTAAGCCAAATTAAATACCCTCCAAATGTACTTACAAAAGACATTTTTTTCGATAGTAGGCGTGGCTCTTGAACGATTTTTTCCATTTACTATTTAAAATATATGCAGAAATTAGAAGTGTCTGAACAGAATTTCAAATTTTTCATTATTTAAATTTACCAAAATAGGAATGCCAACAACAGACAGACACCCGGACATTCGCGTCTAGATTGACTCAGTTTTTGAAGCTGATTAAGAATGCATATACTTTGTAAGGTGTCGGATGTCTTCCTCTGGGTGATGCAAATAGAATCACAAACTTATTATGCCCCTTCTCTCCATCTTATATAAAAGGAAGAAAAAGGCTAAGATTGCAAAATAGTGGGTTGTTCAGATTCCGACGTTTAGTTAAAAAATATATATCTACAAGAACCAAAATGAAGATGGCAAAATATTGGGTTGTTTAGAAAGGAATATTTTGTGTCATCAATAAAAACGAAACTACTTCCTAAACAACCCCTTGGAAGAAGAAAAGTCTTCTCCCTAGTTTCTCTCACGAATGTCTACAATGTTGAGAACTTAAATCAAATTACTCATAAATTACTCAATTCATATAAATGTGTAAATTTTTATAAAAATCCTTTATACACACAACACATGCTTACGCAGACACACACTTACACATGAAGCATTATTATACGAATAATGCACATCTGCAATTTATCAATTATTTATGAGAATGTCTTTTCAAATAACATTGAGCAGGCAGTTGGTATCTATGTGAGACTACAGCACAAGTGATCTGTGTTAATAAATAATGCTCTTGGTATGTTTTATTGTTGTTTGACTGAATGATTGTGTGTGGTGATTGTCATTTTATTTAAAATATTGTTTGTGATAAAACCGGCACAAGCAAAAACAAAGACAACAACAATTTTATGTAGCAGTTTTTTTTACTCTTTCTTTCGAGTTTTGTTTTTTTGGTTACTCACGTTGTATTGACTTGTATGTTTTATCTCATTCTCTCATAAGATTTAATAAACTCACACGCGGACATTTGAATTAAATTCAATTCTGTGATTACAACAACTTTTTATGGTCTCTTCCCACTTAGAGTAACTCTATGCATTTAAAAGTGTGTGTTTATAAAAAAAAGGTTAATTTGGGTTGAGGCAAATCTATAGCACACTCCTGATTTATACTTGATTAGTGGGCGGGGCATGTGTGATTATAGAATTTCTTTATTGCATATCATTTAAAAGGTTTGAACTTTTTTTGTACATTTTGACCGTATTTTTATAGGCGTGACTTGAGGTCTCATTATGATCCAAAAAAAAAATGTTTTGTAAATTGTGGCCACATTTTTGTATGCGTGACAGATCTGGCTATTAAAGTATATATTTTGTATATAATTTCAAACTTGGAATTTTGCACATCATGTATCATTTTCTCAATGGGCGTGTCATTTTTTCAAGTTTTTTAGAAGTTAAAAAAAATCGAATAACAATTAAGGGACATACAGTGGCTCCCAGTTTATTTGGAAATAAAACCGCCGTAGCTTCTAGACCATTAAAGTTATCAGCGAATTTTAAATGCCAGGTTGTAATTGATTATTTAACGAACATTATTAAAAACAAAACAGATTTGAAAGAAATATTTCTGTAGGGAAAATAAGAAATTTGTTATAACGCATCAAGGATACGTCTCACAGCATATTTGGTACATTTTTTTCAATCTAAAAATTGTAAAAATTAAAGCTTTATTAATAATTAACTAATATTTGGTAAGATAGACTTTTTGTGCTTTTACAGGACTATGTAGGCTCTTTGGCATTGAATCAACCAGGTTTTGGGTAACCCCCTGCTATGTAAGGTCCTGCAGATTAGTCCACAGAGATTTTCGACGTTTATTTTTAAATTATTAAATTCTATATTTTACTCTGGGGCGGATTGATGGGATTCGATGTCGAGTTAGCTTTTGTAAAAAAAATTTCGAACCGGTAACTCATTGTGAACTGCTCATATTGAACAATTCACAATGCATATAATGTGAATAAATGTGTCAATTGTGACCCAAAAAAATTTACAAAAATAAAAATATTAAATATTATAATTAAAAAATAAATTAAAGTTAATTTAACATTAATTGAAAATTTACAAAAAAGATAAAAGTTTATTTGCAAATTTGATTTAATATTTTCTAAATGTAATTGTTATAATGGACGGATGATTCTATATTACTTTTACTTGTAACTTTTTTTTTATTATATAACCATCCACTCGGGTGATGACCCCTATACGTGCAAGCACGGTGGTGGTTAGAAGGGCTTAGAGGACGGAGGATGGAGGGAGTAGTGCTTGTGTACATTAATTTTGAAATTGAGCACACTAGGCATGGGGGGAAATACCACTGGAGGTAGGTGGTTCCAGAGGTAAACACCTCGGTTAAAGAACGAAGCATCTCGATAATGCGTTGTGCGATACGCCGGCAATTCCATAACAAATGGGTGAGATCGGTGAGCAAGCTTGGTTGTCCTACTGAAGGGTTTCAGCGGAGGACACATCTCTTTTATCTCTCTAGAGAAGTACCTGTAGATAAGCACAACACAGCTCACATTTCGTCAGTGTTCAAGTGTATCGAGAGATTTAGATACTTCCTCGTCACCTATGATCACCAGAGCCTTTCGCTGTAAGCGATCGAGAATCTTCAAACATATGTTAGAGGCTCCCGCCCACACGTGCGTGTTATGCTCAAGTTTCGGCCGAATATAGGCGGCGTAAATATTTCTTATGTCAGCTGGTGTAAAATATTTTTTACACCGTTTTAAAAAACCCAAGCTCTTGACTACAGATTATCAAGAGTGGCTGATTGTTCCACATATACGCCGCCGAAGGATAGAGGGCGTCCATCGCTGTCCCTCTGCGACAGCTGGCAGCACTGTGTCTTGTTGGCTTTAAAACTGAAGAAAAAGGTTTACAAAGAATCATGCGGGACCCTGCTTCTCTTAGAAAGTGGCAGTTTACTACAGCACTGTTGGAAGGGACTTTCTTATAGGGCTTTCTCGAAGTTCTTTGTGTAAAATTATGAAAGATATTGAAGAAAAAATATGCTAGCGAGACTAAAGAATACTTTATGAAGAAGTATAAAATTCGAGGAGGTTGTACAGTTGTTTAAATTATTAAACATTAAGATTGTTTTAGTAACAGAATGTATAGATGGAACCCATATTTGCTGACAGTGGCCAAGTGAAAATGAGCACATGTATGTTCTTTAACAGGAAAGGGTTTCATACGCAATACTTGTATGTTAAGTATTAAATACTTATAAACTAGGCTATACAACACTTTTTTTTAGATTTGCCATCACACATATGAAATTCGTGCAGTCAATTCAAATTATGGTGGCGCAGCACACGACTCGTCACTTCATATTTAAAAAAATTTATTGGAATATGAGTTTTTAAAATCAAAATTTGTTAATCGAACCTGTAAAAAATGTTTCAGCTCAACATTTCAAAATTTACGCTCGTGCGAATGCCACAACAGACAGACACGCGGACATTCATTTGTGCATGTATATTCATAGCATCACATAAATGATAACGCGTATGACATATAAGTAAATTTTTAAAAACTACGAGTAAATATTTTTCACAACTTTTCTTTAATATGGGGGAAGGCTTCGATTTTATTTCAAATGTTTGTAACCTTTTCTCTGCCTACTGTCTGTATTCTGTTTTCTGAAACTGGGGCTGTATTGTGTGAGAATCATATAAAACAGTTGGCCATGCTAAAATGTACTCCAAGTACATGTGATTGTTGTTAGTTTTGTTACTTTTTTGAGTATTGTAGAAGGTTTACACATATATGAGCTTTCAAGTTAAATCTGTCTGATATTAGCATAAATTTCAATATATTCGTGTGTACACCCCAGCAATGTTTACGCACAAGTACCGTGAGTGTAGGTATGCAGTCATGTATATATATTATTATAGCAGAGAACATCTGTTTTAAATTCGCTTGCCTGATATTTTGAATCTTTCTGCCATTAATGCACAGAACACAAGCATACATACAGTGCGCTAGATTGGTATAAATGTGATATAAATAGGTGAGTGTGTGTGTGTGTGTGTTACGTGTATACATATCTACCTACAAATTATGTAAATACCTGTCTGTCTATTTTTTTGCTACCATTCTATATATTGTAGAATCATTTAATATGTTTTTGTTTTTGTTGTTGTTATTGTTATCTTGCATCATACATGACGTTTCATTTTTTGCTCTACACATACATATACGTATGCGTAGCGTTACGCTTAGTTTAAAATTCAAATTTTTAAAGGCAGTTATTTGAAAATTATGCATATTCCACGAATAAGCGTCGCATTATAGGCAACTGTTGTGTGTGTGTGCTTTTATTGGTGTGTGTGTTTATGTGCATGGGATTATATGTAAGTTCATATGTATGTTCCTATGCAGACACGTCTTTATGTGAAATTGTTGTGATTGCATTTAAGCTGTTATTGTTGTTGTTGCTGTGGTTAATTTTGTAACTTTTATACATTTACTGTTTTGAAAATGTTTCGCTTATTTATGTTTTAATAACATTTAGAATATTTGATGTGGGGTGTATTGTATCCCTCTCTCTCTCTCTCTCTTTCTCTCTCTGTATTGCCTGTACCACACCATCATGAATAAATGCATAAATAGTTTCCCCTAAGCGGGTGTTAAAGTGCATATTAAGATTATTTGCGCGTATGTGGGGTGTGTGTGTAATTTTAAAAACATTTTCCGTAATATTGTATGAGCTTATACATGTGCTTGCCAAAATTCACAGTTTATGCATATGTGTACTTTAGGGATCACTCACTCATTTACCCGTTCATTCATTCATTTATCTATTTATGCAAAACAAAAAGGTTTTACTATATGAACACATACATCCATATTTATACACACATGGCTAATCAAAGCATAAATTTTTAACAAACAAATGAAATTTATATTAGCCGCACTTTATGGCACGTGCTCGTGGTAATTAAGGAATAAAAATATCAATTTTATTATACGTATATACATATTTTCTATTTATTGTTGTTGTTGTTGTTTTATAAATTATACCCAGTATGCATTATATATCAGTTTAGACAGAGATTTTTTTTTTTTTTTTTTTTTAAACGAGGGAATTTTCAGCTTGCCCTTGTGTATTCGTACTCACGACTAAGTATGTATGTATTTTGTACACTTATGTACGGTTTGTTATTAAATTATTGATTTTGTCAAAAAACAAACTGAATTGCTAATAGATTTTTGTAGCATCAATTAGTGGAATACAAATCGCTTTAAAGTTGAAGGTGACAACGAGAAAGACTACCAAAACTTCCACTACGACAACAAGTTTAGAATAGATATTAAAATTTTGGTGACCAAGATAATGAATACAACAGAAAGACGGTCAAGCTGAGAAGGCTAACTCTTCATTTAGTAATGTTTGGGTATCAACGAATGAATGAAAAGAATTTTGATAAATATGAAAATATGAAATTGTTATACAAATGTTCATTACACATACCATGAAACTATTATAATACTTTGAACTATGAAAACTAAGAAAACCAGGCACGACTTTCCTCGTTACACAGTACTGTTGTACAGTTTAAATTTAATCAGTCTAGAAAAAATACAGTTATAAAATAAAACTGTTATATAGTTATTAATGAAACTGTTATACAATTTATTTTTATCATTCAATAAAATTGTTCTACTTAGATATATAAGAAACTGTTATACAGCTTTATGTGGATCTGTTATACAAATATTTATGAAAGTTTTATACAGTTTTATTTTTTTTTGTATTATATATGCAATTGTTCTACTCAAATAGGTGTACTTATGAAACTGTTATATAGATATTTTATTCGTGGAATATGCAGAGAACTGCCTTGTAAAAAAATATACTTGTACTTAAATAATATATGAAACTGTTATACGGTTGACTAATATACTCATTATATAACTGTTATAACGTAACCAATTATATAAAAATAATAAATAAATAAAATATGAATAGGATATATGAAACTGTTATACAATTTACTTTCACACTTAATAAGAAACCTGAATCTTTATGTATAATATGCACAAAAGCAGCAATATAATTTACCAAAAAATATATGAAACTGTTATACTCTTTGGTGTTGTTTATATATTATAAAAATGTTACACTATTAATTTTTTTTGTTTAATCGCATTATGATAAAAAACTTATTAATGTTAATTTTTACATAAATTCAAAGACAATCTAAGATAAGTTCACAACAAGAAAAACCAACATTTTATTACCATTTTGGTCCGATAAGTGCACGAGATCTATTTTCATATTTATTGCACCTATTTAACAAAGTTTTAGTTAAAGTCATCAAGAAAAAATATAAATCTTGGTAAATTTATTGTTTCCCATATATATGAGCAAGTGTTTGTGTATGTATGGATGCATTATGCATCGAAGAGAAATGGTGCCACTATATAAGGGCGCAGATAAAAACACAATCATGCGTTTCATTAAGCTGTGTATTTATGTCTGTCACTCAAGGAAATGAAAGTAATTTAAATGTTTTACATTTACACGCACACACACACACAGAAAGAGAGAAAGAATCTGTAGCTTGTTTCGGTATTATTGTGACAAATAAATGTCATTAAATTGTAAAATACAAAACCATCAAAAATCTTTGACTGCAATTGCTGAGATTTCTACCACTACACACACACACACACTTATCACCACACATCACCAATAAGGAAACACTTGTGTATGTTAAACAAGTCAGTGTGTGTATGTGTAGACACACATAAAAATAAAAACGAAAAAAATAAATTCTCAAGATTTACAAACTCTGTGTGTGTGTGTATGCGTGTGAGCTTTTGTGTCTGGCTGTGTGAGATGATGAGAGAAGCCTGAGACTGTAAGGGCCGAGAGTTCCTTTTTGTATGTGACACGTGATGCCTGCTGCCATTTTTATATCAAGTGATACGAGAGAAATTGTTGCACAAACGCATAAATATCCGAAAATGCATAAATTACTGAAAATACAGGCTGCTGCAGGCATTTGTATTGCATTTAAAATTACATATATGCATGCCATGCAATTATATATATGTATTGTACATGCCATATACACACATATACACAATTGCATTCCATTTACATAGAGTAGACAAAGAATGTTGTGTGTACGCTCAATGCTGAAGAGATAAGTAAAAACAATAACAACGACTAAAAAAATGTAAATTTGGTTGAAAGCAAATCTTTACGGCCTC
The DNA here is from genome assembly GCA_949710015.1 of Crataerina pallida. Lineage (NCBI taxonomy): Eukaryota > Metazoa > Arthropoda > Insecta > Diptera > Hippoboscidae > Crataerina > Crataerina pallida. The sequence goes on from OX453290.1 coordinate 7,282,554, forward strand.
TACATCAAACATATATATGTAAAAAGTGGGCGGGGTGGTTACCTGCTTATGTGTGCACAATACTTCGCACTCTGCTCTAAGTAAGTGTTTTTTGGAAATTACGACCATGCCCATTTTTGGTACATTGATAGATGGGACAACTATACATATTTGTAGTAAATTTCAATCGCGTAGATCAATTTTTGTGATAGATAGACGGATTGACGGTTGATTGTGGGCGTGGTTTCTAAGCGATTTCATCCAAAATTAAGAAAACCCCAAATGCACAAAATAGAAATGTGCAATATTTATAAAATTTCAGCTCAATATCTCAGAATTGAAGACGATGAGAGTGCCAACAATGTACGGACATACGGACGGACATGTTTAGATCAACTCAGATGGTGATATGTGTACTTTATAAATGCTCTGACGCCTCCTTCTGGATGATGCAAACAGAATAATGAACTTAATAACATATAATAACAACAGCATAAACATACACACAATACAAGTTTCTTTTAGTCTGGGGATCTTTAAAAAAAAAAACATAAGCTGCTGCATTGAATGCATGTAAAAGGAATGAGAAAATGTTTTTTTTTTATATTTTTTTATTTAAATATTTATCTTTTGGTATAATTGTGCAATGAGAACAATAACAACAACAACAATAATTTCTACTACAATAACAATGATAACAACAAATGATAACATTATATAACCATGAATTAAATGAAAGCCACAAATGCTATAAGTTACTGCATTTCATTCATATGCAGATATACACACACATACATACATTCAGGCATTCATTGTTATACATGTTAACGAGTAGCCTTAAATTCTTTTAACAAATAGCTTTGGAAAAGGGGGGAGAAACCAAAAAGAAAATCTATAAAAGTAAGCCGAAGCCTTACTCCGTCTCTCTCACTCAAACCACACTCTTGATTGCACTATGGATACATTGAACGAAACAATACAACATAGGGTATCGGATGATTGTCATGTATAAATATATGCGGTAACCATTACGGATCTACAAAATATATTAAGCTAGGATGACTATAAAGTTGGCTAAGGGGCCAATGTGCAAGGCAGTTGTCGCACTGCATTTGTTTTATATTCAATAGAATAACAATTACACAACCACACACACACCCACGCACATATGTGACTTCTGTCATTCGAATCATTTTGAGTTAAACGAATCAGCTGTTTTTGTCACAGACGCTCCCGATAACCAAGCACCAATGATTTGCCCTCTTTTGAAGTCTTAGAGATCGCAAAATTCACCGATCGCTTGAACAAAGCGTAAATATAACCTTCAAGAGTTGTAAAATGTACAATAAATACCTATCGTATTATTTACCCGGAATCAGTGTTGCCAACATGCAACAAGATATACTATATTGCATAATGTTCATATTATTTCGTTTATCCCCTGCATACACTACTACTCCTTGGTATGTGTTGCAAATGGATTAAAGGTCCTGCGATTAAGCTAAAAGAAAAAGGCAAAAACTCTGGGAAAGAATATTATGGACACACCAACTAAGATGGAGATTTTAGCTATCAAAGCAAACGGTTCACTCACATAATTATAATTGTCCAGCACTGTATGTAATAAATATATGTAATTGGAGTATAGTAGTGTACAATATATATATAACAACAATAACAGCATTTGCAAAAAAAATATTCCTCGAGTCTATTTTTGTTTCATTACTGTACTGGTAGTTTTATTATCGTTGTTATTATTGTTGTTGTTGCTGTTCATTACACAATTTCTACCCAAGACTCAATCTCTTTGGTTTGTGTGGTTCGCTCTCTTGATTTATATTGATAAATGTCTGTATGTGTGTAAAAAAGAACAAAAAAAAAAAAAAGAAAAACCAAAAAACAGCAAATATTCTGTAACAGCATATGTGCCATCATATACTATATATATAAATAAAATATATATGGGCATATGTACGCTTGTATATATATTATATAAAGTGTTATTCGTTTCAATTGTAATTGTTACATTTACAGTATTATTGCAGAAATATTTTCCTCTCAGTATTTTTTTGGTGTTTGTGTTCATTTTTCGTTTCAGTTGAAGCCTGGTCAAAAGCATCAAACAAGTAAAATTATTGCATAGTTTACGGAAATTAACCGCAGTTCATGATGTGTTGTGGGTATGAGTTTTATTTTAATTCATACTATATATGGATATATCATGAGAGGTATTTTTTGTTGTGTTGAAGAAACACTTCGTTTACATTTGTATAATAAAGGAAGGGAAAAATCTTTACAATTTTTAGATAATTTGATTCAATCAGTAAATGATTTTAAACATGTAATTCTATATTGCTAAAAATTTTATAAGAATTTTCTAACTTTTAGAAAATCTTAGTCAGAATGGACGTACGGACATTTTTGAATCTATTCAGCAAAAGGAATATATTTTAAAAGCACGAAAAACATATTAAAAATCTTTTAAAATTATTTATATTGTAGATGATAGATAATAAGAAAGTATAAACGGACATACCGACACATGTATTAATGGACGGACGTATGGACAATTTTGAATCTATTCAGTAAATGGAATATATTTCAACTACATACATCAAATTAATATATTTTGTTTAGAGTACTGTTTTAATAAACTTACACAATCATACATGCACACATTCAAACATACGTCCATAGCTTTTACACATACATACACATACTTGCACACAAAAAGAGTCATTTGTAAAAATTAAGTCAAAAGAAATATAGTAGCAATTTTCGTACATCTACACATGCACACACACATGCATACATATATAAAAACATACGCATACCATACACAATCAGTTTGTAGGGCACAAATACTTTGTGAAAGGATATTAATCACTCGTAGCCTAAGGGGACTCATGAATTTTTAACATTGTTGTATAATAATATTATACTTAAGCATATATGTAGAAAATATATTAATGATTATATGTGCAAATATTTATGAGGATGTGTTACCATGTACACAAATGAATATTGAAACCTTTAACCTATAACACCTCATTATCACATGCCATCATTTTTCATATCATCTAGCTGCTCTACTCCAGCTGCCATTCAATGCAAAATATATGCATGTTATGAAAAACAAAAACCGCACATTTCATATCATCCCTTTGGTTGGTTGTTATCAACATTGGTCAAAGATTAATGAAACATTTCATTTAATAAGAAGAAATATATACAGAATTACAATACGTTGATATATGCGTGCAACTGATTTTGTATTGTTTTTTATATTCTCCATATAAAATGGAAGGTATGCTAAGTTTGCTTTTCCATTTGCTAAACTCAGGAGGATGTCTCGAAGGCTCTACAAAGTATATATATTCTTGATCCGCATTAAAATCTGAAATATTTAGAAGATTACCGTCCGTCAAACTTTGTAAAGACTTTCTCTAAAGTATGGGAATAAAAAGGCGATCAAAAAAAAAAAAAATATCAAAAAAACTATATCGATTAAAAGTTTGAAAACCATTGAAAAATCTTTAAAAATTATTGATTGAAAACTCTAGGCAAGAATCAAATAAGTGAAAAGTGGGTTTTTAAATTAAAATTTGAAAAAAAAAAAATTTCTTCCCTAAAGAGATGATTTTAAAAAATCTCACAAAAAAAAAACTATATCGATTTAAAGGTATAGCAGTAGTTAAAGAATCGAAAGAAAAACTCTTGACCGAAAAAAAATTTATAAAATTATTTCCATCCCATCTAAAATAACGATCAAAAAATCATTACGAACGATCATTTCTAAAATACACATTATATTATCAAAAAAAATTTTAGATGATTGGTCACACCCCTTTATATAAGGGAGCATTTCCGTTTTATTATTGTATATTTTAGAATTATGGGCGTGTCAAGATAAACATTGATTAATGGTTGCCTTTTTATTTTGGCACCAAAGTTACAGCAGCACCTGTGTAAAAGTAAAAAAGCAGTCATTGTCCATACGTCCGAAAGAGAAATATAGCTAACGACCAAAATATGCAAACTATCGGGCTAAATTTTGATATATTTAGTTATACAATCCTAAAATCATAAACGACAATCATTAGAAGGCGACAAATAGTTTAAATATTTATTAAATTTTACACTTTTTAAACTTTTTAAAGAATTTAGAGATTTTCCGACTGTTGTTAATTCATCACTTGGTTGAATAATTATAACATAATTTTAAATATTATTTTTCATTGTTATTGTTGTTATTGTTGTTATTGTTTCATAAAATTTAACAAATAACAAATCAAAAGTTTTCTCTTCTCTTTTGTTCATATCTCGAAAGTCTTGTTAAAAATACATGAGTTGGAGTTATGCATAAAAAATAAATTTCAAATGTCTATTATTTGTGTGTTGAGGTGGCAGGCAGTTAGGCAATTGACTGTTCTCTCTCTCTCTCTCTCTCCCTCTGTCTTTTTCTGTTATATGATGCATAAGTTTCATGCAACAACAAAATAACTTTTTATGTAAAAATTTGTGTAAAAACATCATTTCTTTCTTTCATTGTTTTTGCATATTTTGGTTGTATTTTTTTCGTTCGTCGTTTGTTCGTTTGTTTGTTTGTTTCTTTTACGTTCAGGTTTTACTATTTATGTTAAAATATGCCAGCAGCTAAAGAATAGAATTTTTTATGTCTTATGAATTTTTTAACAATTTTTCTGTTTATTACCACCTACTTGTTCAAAACAAGCAAAAAAAAATCTAAAGTAAAACGAAGCCATCAACCATCAAATATCTTAATATTGTGGAAATTATGTGAAAAAAAATTTTTGTAAAAATTTTTAAAAAAAATTTAAAGAACAGATATTTGTCATTCATGTTTAAATAAAGAACTAATATAATAAATTATATAATAATATTTTTTAATGATCACTAAAGTATGTGTTAATTTATTTTAAACGATCTCAATGATCGAAAAGAGGAATTTTCGTAAATTGCCCTCGATTGTGTGATTGTTATCTAAACCTGAAAATTTTCGACCCTCAATGAATGGACTAATCATAAATCTAAATTATAGTATGAAGCCCCATTTATAAAGCAGCCTAAGAAAAACGGAAAAAAATTTGAGCTTAAGTAACGATGCAGATTTCTGTTTCGCTTTTATTTTGAATGTTGCAAACGGAACAACAACCTTACCTCCCAATAACTTTTTTCTAGTAGTATCGTTAAATAGCTTGCTTCGCGTCTGTATGTGGCTACCTCCTCTATAACTTTATATAATTTCGTTGTACTTTTTTTGAAAGACACGGAGAGAAGTAACGCTCAACGATGTAAGCTATCTGACGGCAGCATTATTCTGACACAAGTTTTAATAAAATATATATATATAAACCCCTGCACCTGTATTTGTGATACCTGGTTTATAAATTAAGCTGCTACTGTGATGGCTGTCAGAATGAAAAATTCTTGCTCTTGTTCCTGTTGTTCCCCTTTTTTCTTTGTATTAATATTTATTTGACGTATTATGTGTGATTAAATTCATTAAAGAAAAATACAAACAATGATGACATAACAGCATATACACACACACACACACTCATGCACCATAATATGTTCATATAACATTCTTGTGAAAGAGGAACCGTCAGAGTCCAGTTGGGTTGAGTCCACAACAATATTAATACAACAAAACCACAATTACAATATCATTCGGATGCAGCGCTTGTGTAATTTGTACGTCATCTGTATGTATGTATGCGTGTGTGTATGTATGTGAGTGTCCTTTTGTTAAACGATAAGCAATGCATTGCAATGCATCGTCTGTTGGTGCATGTAAATATTTGCGTAAGGCGCGTCCCTCAGCTCAGTATTATGGTGCGTGCGGCTATGTACGGTGGGGATGCACCATCCACACAAATTCAATTTGTGCTCACACTTATTTATGTTTTTACATGTACGAGTATTTATAAAATTTATTTTCCTTTATTTGTTATTGTTCTTTATTCTTCATCAGCAGCCCGCACCACTTGTGGCAAATGGTACATTAAGTATGTGCGGATGTTTGTAACTTATAAACGAAAAATGCCACATTTATATTCAGTTGTACCGATCGATTCAAAATCAAAATTTGAAACGATTTAATCATTTTGGTCTGTACGTCTGTCTGTCAATGTACATTTGTATGCCAGCTAAAGGCCGCATTTTTAAAGATGTTTCGATGAAATTTGGTAAAAGGACATGTATTAAACCAAAAGGAAACCTTATTGAAAATGGATTGAAATGGACCGAACCTCAACCTTACAACCTCTCTATTATAATGAAATCCTTTATATGGCAAAAAATTGCAATTCTTTATAGTTTTTGACAAAATGTGGTAAAAAACACTTAATTAGCTTAATAATTGATTGCGCAAAATTTTGTACCAAATCGGATTATATTTAGAACCCTTTTTAGTACAAAGATATTATGCGGAGTGACTGACTTATATGGCAATGTCTGGCGCTTAGTGGTTCAATTAAACTGTAGGGGATGTTAAATGGGCGGCACGTACTGAGTATAACATTTTCACTTGTTTTTATTTACAATTGGTTTAAAGTTTTTTCATGTTTCACTGGCTGTTCTCATTTGTTCTGTTTCCTTCTTTGCGGAATCCTCTTAAAGCCTGCTAATTGCATGAGAAAATTCTTTTCGCTTATTGTCATTGTTTTTGTTGTTGCTGTTGTATATTATTTTATTTTTTGATTAATATTCATAGTCCTTGTGATACGCGTAATGGCACAAAAGATTAAAAGTATTATTTCCATACAAGTATTAAGATTGTAATGATTATAAATCTGCATAGCGTGAGTGAGAGACAGAGAGAGGGAGAAAGTTAAAGAAATTTCTCTTAATAAAATAATTATGAAAATTCGTTTTTTTTTTCTCCAATTTCTTTCTTTATCTTTTGTGCAATACATTACCTGCTTACTGTTCCTTCTATAGATACGAGAATTAAGCGATTTTTTCATAAACTTTGGTTAATTTTGGTGAAATGTTGCGTTAAAAAAATACATGTCAAAACATTCCCCAAGCAGCGACTACTTAGAAAACTTTTTCAGAAGAATGTTTGCTGCTGATAGCGGTTAATGTTTCTTTCAAACTAATTAAATCACTTAATTAGTAAGTTGGTCCGAAACCCATTTTTCAGGGTTAAGAAATACAATAAAAAGAAATAAAAACATTAAATATAACTTAAGCCAAATCTGAAATATTCTCCTCCTTAATATACTACATGTGGACGTAAAAAACAACTTGAATTTTTAACACCAAATACTAATTGTCCATCCGTCCATCTTTACATACTGTTCATAAATAAAAAGTTTATTTTAATAGCAATTAAAGAAAAACAGTATAAAGTTGTTGCACATTCCTTACACACCAAGTGGCTTTCTATCCTTTTATAAGAATATAAAAATCAATTATCAACAACAACAAGATATAACCATACAAATAATGCATGAACACTAAATACGAAATAAATTAATTGTTGATGGTTTGTTTGGTTGGTTGGTTGGCCATGTAATTACCACTTACTTTGATTTATTTTTAAACAGAGCGAAGGAGAGAGATACAGATGCATTGTTAGTAGAGGGAATTTTTTTTTCCATTCATTTCATTTTATTTAATAATTCATTGAATTCTAAGAATGCTTCGTGTAAGGGGTGATCTTTATTATCTTCTAATGTTTTGGTTTTCTTAGCGTGAAGTTGTTCAATTCGATTGTTGAGGGCTATAAATAAAACTTGATGGTTAACTATTTGTAAATGTTTCATAAAGTTATCTTATGATTATACCAGATACCAGGGATACCAACGCCAAGCAGCTGAGTGGCAACTATGCGTGAGGAGTCAGAGATGTGGCTCGAAATGTCACCTTAAAATATATCTCTGCATAACGTAAGATCTCAATAAAAAATACTTTGAACTACCACCACCTTTTTGTCGATTAAAAAACCGCATTCATTTCGCCCAATCGTACGTAACTGTTTATCATCATGTGTAAGTTTGATAGTCCTCCTCCTTAGGAGGTTTGTCAAATGATTATGATGAACATCTGGGAACTCTTTGATACTAAGCGCGGTCTCAGGCAGGATGGCAATCTTTCGTGAACTCTCATTCAACCTAAAATAAAACCAAAACTCTATCTTACAACCGGATAAAGACCTAATCAGGTTGTAATCGGCCGGTAATGATGATGTTGACGATGATTATTATTATTATTGAGCCATTTCGAATAATTGTTTATTGTGCCACAATAAACGAATAATTTTTAATAAACGAATCAACAATTTTGTGGCTGTAATAAAAAATTCAATCCTATCAATTTATAAACTATAAATGAATTTATTAAATGTGCTTTTTTCTATTACTAAACACAACAAATGATCGCAACAATAAAAATAATCATAATAAGCACAATATTTGAAAAATATTGTTACAACAAAACAAATTAAAATGTTGCACTCAATTCAGGCCGACTTAGTTTCACAACTTATTTATATAAATAGTTTAGTTGTACCACTAAATTGAAGACATTGCCATATAAGTCAGTCACTCCGCATAGTATCGTATATACTAAAAGGGGTTCTAAATATAATCCGATTTGGTATAAATTTTGCGCAACCAATTATTAAGCTAATTAAGTGTTCTTTACCAAATTTTGTCAAAAACTATAAAGAATTGCAATTTTTTGTCATATAAAGACTTTTTTGTTTAATGAAGCATTGTATGGGAAGAGGTTGTAAAATTAATCCGATCGGGTCCAAGTTTGTTACAGCCCATTACTAACTTCATTAACTATTATTGACAAAATTTTGTCAAAAAATATTAAGAATTGCAATTTTTTGCCATATAAAGGATTTCATTATAATATATTTATATGTTACCAACATTCTTACAAACTTACTATGCTATCGTATCACCTGTGGTGTGTAAAAATAAAAATAATAAAAACATGCATTAGAGCATTACCACAACAAAGCAAACTAAAATAGATTAGAAATCCATGATGATGGTCACCGCTACTCATAGGCACCATATCATGTACCGCACGAGTATATGAACCGAGCGAGAACAGTAGAAACTTTTGGGAAATAAGTTTTCCATGTAATCATAATAATAAAAATAATTGAATTTATTTGCCATTATTCTCTAACTGGGCTAACTAAAAATATTTATGTGAAAAATTTATTTGACAAAAACCCCAAAAAAAAAAAAAATTAAAAGAAAAACAAAAACAAAAACAAAAATCTGCATAACGAGCATGCACCAATTTGAGGTTTTAATAACTAAGTGCAAGGTTTGTTTGTTTGCGTGCGTGTGTGTGTACGTGTATCTCTCATTAATATGTATATTGTGCAAATTCTGCAGTTTTTCGTTGCTTTTCGTTGGTGATTGTGCCAACGTTAGCACAATTCATAGGTAAATTGCCATATTAGGCCATTTAGGTGTAATCATGCATGCATTCATTTAAGCAGACACACGCGCGTTTATGTGCGCTCTGTGCGCTGTGTGCTGTGCACACTATGGGATTAAATCTAAAAATCTAATTGGCTCTAAAACTAGAAATTCGAAAATTGAATTTATCGTAACACAAACAACACCAATAATAATAACAATAATAATAATAATATATGAGGAAAGAACAAGAAAAAAAACTATATTTGGTTTAGACGAAATCTTAAATACCCTTTACGACAATATACAAAAGGTAGGCGTGGCAGGTATGCCTTACGTATTAGTTTGCAGCTCGGATTTTACGCTATGTAAAACATTTCAACTTAATACCTCAAAATGTACGACCGTGAGAGTGCCAAACAACAAATGGACATACAGACAAACATGTCTTTGTTTTTTCAGTTTTTGATACCTTAGAGAGTCTCTGAAGCCTACCCTCCCATTCTGTGTGTAGGGTGTAATAATGCATTAGCTAGTGAAACAATAACAACAACAGCATATAAGGGAAGAAGCACATAGTAACTACAAACAAAATCAATATATAATTATAGATCACACAGAACCGATAATAGTAGATATTTTATAATATGCTATGGAGTGGTAATCGTATTACGTAAAAGTACCTTGATTGTATTTACCAAACACATCTACTCACATACTTTATTACAGTCTCTTAAATTTTGATGATTTTAGTAAAAATACACTTCAGCCCCTTTCAATGACAACTAATTAATGTGGTATAGAGGGGAAAGAAAAAGTTGGAAACTTTCGAGTTATGTTTTAGGATGAAAAAAAACGTCATATATAAAAATGCACCTATTTTCAATTGTACCGATTGGATCAAAATCGATTTCACAATGTCCATCTGTCCGTTTATGTACATATTGCTTGTATTCTTAACCTACAAATTGTAATTTTTGATCTTCTTTCATGAAATTTAGCGCAACAATAACTTTGAAGACAAGAACAGTCATTATTGAAAATGAACTTGATTGGTTTATGTGTTTAGCCCCTCCCCTTATAATGGCCACAATTTAAAAACTTCAAACTCTACTTAGAAGCTGATACGTAATGCAAGGCACAATTAGAGGGCGTAATCATGTACCTGCTACGCCCACTATTGTAAATGTAAGATTTGGCCAAATTTAGTTTTCCAACTCGTTATAAATAAAATGAGGCTGAGTGGTGTAATGTATTAAATGAATGGAGAACCGTCCTACTTCTCGTTGAGTCCATATTATTTTATCATCAGGCAAATAGCTAAAAAAGGAAACAGTCCTCCCTTCAATTTACTCCCATTTAGCTATTGAAATTTTTTTTTACCCTCTGATCGATATGATTTTTTGAATCTTTATTAAAAATTCAAGGCCCTCCCTCGTGGAAATGTGGATTTTCTAAACAAAACAAACAAAATTCATGTATATAACGGGACTATATATAATAAGAGCAAGAAAATTTTCAACAAAATCTAAGAGACTCGACCCCCCAACATATTCTAATAGCTACCTACGTGCCTGCTTGACGTACAATTTAAAAGCTTATAATTGAACATATTTTATGAAAACATTTCATCATAACTATTTTGTCTACATTCATAATCCATAATCTAATTACAACAAATATCATCCGTGTTAATGGCGATCTCATAAAGTGATTCATTCATAACAAATAGAAAAATGGCCAGAAAACATTAAATAAATTTTATAAAATCATTCATAAAATAAAAAATAAAAAAAGCAAAATTCAAATTCAAATAATAATCGGTATCAATTAGCATCTACTTCTACTCTTAGTAAAATATGCTAATGTATGCATGCTTGAACATTAAATATTAATAATTATATTGCGGCTTCAACTGCAATCCTGTAACACTTGATGCTACAATACAATACATGGATGCATAATAAAGTAGATAACAATTATTTGGGACGTTGCAGCAGAACATTTATACACTTGTATTTAAATGTAAATGGAATGCAAAAAACAATTTGCATATATACGTAACAGTTCAACGCACATACAAGGCAATAGATAGAAATGACCAATACCATGATTATAGAAATAATTAATTTAATACAATTGGAAATGTTAGAGGCGATCAATTACCCTTCCTCACGTATGGCTCCGCTCCGCTACTTAAAACGCCTGTCTAATTATACAGCATTTAATTGAAAATGCTTAAAATTATTAAATACACACGAATGGGTACAAGTTTCAATGCCTTTCTCTCTCTTGTAATGGGCCGGTAATGATAATGATGACAAGTTCCAATAAGAGTCAATAGAACATAGTTTAAAAAAAAAACAAATAATGCCAAATTAAATGTTCTCCAGCTAGAGAGTGTGGGAGTGGCAGGTATATTTTTACGCCCTCTAATAGTGTTTGCATTACGTATCAGCTTGAAGTTGAATTTTATGATGAAAATTGTTTTTTGATAATTATGGACGTACCTGTTATTCGACCACGCCCATTTTTGGCACATCGATGAATGAGGTAATTATAAATACATATATGTACCAAATGTCGACTTTATAGTTCAATTCTTGTAGCAGATAAATAGATTTTAATTGATTGTGGGCGTGGCTTTTGACAAATTTTGTCCATTTTTAGAAGCGATATATGTGCAAAAAAATTTAAGTGTCTATAGCCGTCTAGCCGTGATAATTCCAACAACACACGGACACACGGCCACCACGTCTACATCGACTCAGTTTTTGATGCTGATCAAGATTATATATATTTTGTAGGATCTCTGACTCCTCCTGTGTTGTTACTTTTATAATTCCAAAAACCATGTCATTAAAAATAACGAACGGACAAATCTATATCGAATGAAATTTTTGATGCAGATTAAGAAAAAATAAACTTTATAGTCTTCGAAGATTCCTTCAGAATGTGGCAATGTACCTTATGGTATTCTACTCCTCAAGACCTCTCATTTGACACTCCCGTCTTATAAATTGTAAAGAACTTGAAAATCCACGATTTTGTAATAGCTTTCACTTTGACTATATTGATCTAAAAATATACTACATCTAGGTGTTTTACTGTTAAGTTGGAAAGGATTTTTCATTTCTCTAAAACAACCGTGACCATAATTTTTAAATTTTAGTTTTCTCACTTGTTCAGTATGAAATAATTTATTTGATTACTCTAAAGGGTCATTGAAGCAAATCGCGCATATAAGTACTTGCTCAGTATAACCTCAAATTCCTTAATACAATAAAAAATTAGTAAATAAATAAAACTTCAAAAATTTAGTCTTTTTGGGACATTATGTATTTATTTTTATTTTAGTCCTTTTTTTTGTTTATTTCATTTCTTATTTATGATTTTTTCCACTCAAAAACAGAATAATTTGTTATTATATATTAATTATATTTGTAATTTATACTTTATATACATATTTAGGAATTTGTTTATATTATAAATTTATATATTTTATTTTCTATACATAGTTGTTAAACCATATAAAAATTATCACTTATTTAGCATGGTTGTGGTTTAGATAGAATTTCCAAAAAAAAAAAAATTAAAAATTTTTTAAATAATTTTTATGAAATAGATTGTAGCTGGTTCGTATCTTGAGAATTCGGACAGATTGTGTTATTGTATAAAAAAATTCATTATATATCGCACAGTTTTTGTTTTTGTTTTTGTTTTTTGTTTTTGTCATTCTTATCAGTTTGCTTAACGCCATCAATTCATAAGTTTTATTTTTTATAGGTACGTCCGCCTATTAATCTGAGACTTTAGGTCTCATACGCAAAAGCTAACTTGTTGGGTAATTGAAAATAATAATAAAAAATTGATTTTTTATCGCTTTTTTTTTTGTTGTTAAATTTTGCATACTTTTGGCATATTTACATATATTTGTATTTGTGTGTGTATTTTACTATCAGCTTTTATTGCATATTTTACGTATTTTGCTGCTTATTTTTGTTTTGTATGTTTTTGATATTTTGCTAATATTTTGCATATTCGACAAATTATTTTAAATATTTTACTTATTTTCCTCTTACGAATTGTTTTTATATGTATGGTAGTAAAATTTTGTTTACATAGTTTTTTTTTTTTTTCTTTTTGCATATTTTGCATATTTTGCTTTTTTACACATTCTGTATATATTTGATATATTGTGTTTCTTTTAAGCATATTATGTCGTTATCATTGCATATTTAGTAGGTTTTTGCTTATTTTGCTTATTACATGGAAAACTTTGTTTTTCATTTGGAATTTTCCAACTCATTAAAGCATATTTGCTCATTTTGCGTATTTCTATTCAATGCTGCACAAATTTGATATATTGTACTTATTTTCGACATATTTTGACTCTGCATAATTTTACTTTCATATATTTTTGTATTTGCTTATTTTTTTTTTTTTAAGAAATTAAGTGTTACTTAATCTTTGTTGGTATATTCTGCACGTAATTTAAAAAACCATCACTTTAGATCAATTTTGTTTTTGCATATTTCGGATTTTAGCTTAAATTGCAATAGTCGGACACTTACATATTTCGTTATTATGCTTACTTGGCATACATGTAAATAGTCAATATATTTGCTATATTATGCTTACTTTAGGCATATTTTATTATTTTGCTTATTTTTGGCATATTTTGCCTATTTCGAGAATTTTTAGACTACTTTGCATATTTGTTAAGAAAAATTTTAATATTTGCCTATATTAGGCTTCTTTTATCATTTTGCCTTTTTTTTTTTGTCATATTTTTTATTTCTGCATATTTAGATTTTTTGTTCGTTTTGCATTCTCACTTTATTTGCTTATTTTTTATTATATTATGCTTATTTGCATATAAATATATTTTATTTAAATATTAAATTTTCCGACTCTTGTCTTTTTAATTTGCTTATATTTTGCATATTATTGTTTTTGTTATAATTGTTGTTAATGTAAGTAAGGAAAGCTTTTGAATTAACAACAATATGTGTCCGTCTGTCTTGCTATATATGGAAAGCTTTGCTCTAATCGCTGACCATTTCAGTATTATTTCCAAGCTGGACAGAAGCATGAATACGTTACTCCATCTAGGTTAATATTGAGAATGAGGTGTTTGGCACGGTGCTAGATTTGTGTATGTCAGTCACCTACAAAGTTCTACTCATTTCAATTTTGATTTGAATCTCCATACGTGAAACGCGATATTCCAAATTGGAGACAAGTGTAACCATCTTGAATGGTTTTTGAAAAACTTGATTTTTTCTACATTCTTACTTTACCTTTACTGATCTCTCAACAAACAATATGTGTTAAAATAAAACATTCTTTGTTGTGGTTGTTGTTGTTTTTTTGTTTTTTGTTTTTTTTTGTGGTGGTGGCCAATAATTATTATTAAACTTCATATTTTTATATATATGTATATATATATAATATAGATATCATTTCGTATTAAATCTAGGGCAAAGAAAAACTTTAAATATTAAAAAAAAAATATTAATTTTAATTGATAGTATGACAAAAAATTAAGTGACTTATAACATAGACCAAGAACAATAAGTAACTCTTATACCATATTTATGTTTATTTAAAGTGTAACTGTAATTATCGTATATGCATAGTATGTGAAGCTAAGAAATGTTTCAATAATATAAGTCGAGCAGGAGAGGGGTAAGAGAGTGTTTAGTATTTTCGTTTGTTTTTTTTTTCTTTTTGTTTCTATGCTTTATTTGTTATATATTTATAATAACCATACAAATAGAAAAACAATAAATGACTAAAATAAATGGAGAGTAGTAGTGGTAGGTAGGTGGTAAGGGCCAAATAAAAAGCGACACTTTATAGCAAATATAACATAATTGTGATTAAATTATTTCTTGAAATTATTCATTAATGGAACTCGGTGTTATGCTGTTGTTAATGTTGTGGCTTTCTTATTATTAATATTTTCTACTATTGTTTAACAATGATATAAAATTCAAGATTCAACAAAAAATAAAAAACATTTTTCAATTGAAGGGAAGAAAATAAAATCTAGAGCATGTTATAGACTAATTTATGTACGCTACTAAACAGTGAGTGTGTGCCATGTTTCTCATAGAAAAATATTTAATTAAACGAATCAAGGAGTTTATAAATGCTTTAAAATTTTCCCTCTCTTTCTCTCTTTATCTCTTCCTCTCTCTCTCTCTATCTCTCTGGTGTATCTATTGGTTGTTGTTTTTAATGTATTTCAGTTGTTGTTGTTTTTGTAACACAATATATGTTTTGTAAATAATATAGCAACAATATGATAAAACAACAAAAATAATACAACACAAAACAAAAATACAACAAAAATTATATTACATTTGTTATTATTGTTATTATTATTACTGATTAAGTTAATGTTATTGTTGTTGTAATGTTGTTTTTATAGATGTTATCAAGCATATTGGTCTTGTTGTAATCGGAATTGTTTTTATTACTTGTTTTGTTTTTGTTTTTTGTTTTTGTTGTTGTGTAATGTTGTACATTATTGATGTTGTATTATTGTTGTTTTATCCTTGTTTACTTTTTATTTTCAAAATAAATCGAAATCGAAGGATTTTCAAACAAAATGTTTAATCACGTACAAACAAGTTGTGGAAAATATTTAGGAACATTTCAATTACATTAAATTACACCGATCAATTCAGAATTAAAATTTGAATTAATTGTCCGCCTAACCGTCCCTCTATTCATGTGAATTTGTGCTTAAGCTACAGGTTGCACCCCAATTAAACTAAGTGGTGTTACATTGTCGAACTGGTCCGACAATAACAATTTCACTTGTTTTATTATAAATAAATTGGTTTGGCACACACACTACTGCTTAAAGTGTACAAGTGTGAGGAAAAAAGGTGGGAACACTCGATGAAGTTTTTTCGAAAAAAAAAAAAAACTTCATATAGAAAAGTTATTGAACAATTTTGATGTTCGCTGCTCTGTGATTTGTAAGTGATGTTTTTTTTCAGTTTGAGAGTTTTCATCATTTTTCTGCACCATGTGTTGGAAACTATTTAAATTCAATCAAGTCTATTTTTATATTTCAATGTAGCGCGGCAACAAGACGCTGCAGAGTTATATGTTTGAACCCCAACACCTACACCTACACCTACACCTACACCTACACCTACACCTACAAATATAAAACGTATCAAATGCATCATTTTTCGAAACTCCAGATTAGAGCATTTTTTATACATGTGATGATATATTCAAACTATCCCAAATATTATTTATATTCAAGTCGGCAAAAAAGTATTCATTTCCGATAAATGTAGGTAAAGAAAAAAAATTCACCAACGTAACGGTTACGTTTTCTAAATTGATTCCCTTTATATGTTTTTCCCTCTTCTAGTGATTCTTCTTCCCTTTTTCGTGTTTTGTTCAAAAAGAAAAAAGTTCCTTCCAGCACATGTTCTTGAATTAAAAACTTCAAATGGAAAGAAAGAAAGAAAGTAATGTGAGAAAAAAACAACTTGTATAATATAGAGCTATATATATATATATATACATATATGTGTATGTGTGGGTGTGCGAAACAAAACGGTTATTATATAGCAGATAAAATGAAAGAGAAAAGTGCAATAAGAGAGTTGGTGAACGTCTCTCTCTCTCTCTCTCTCTCTCTCTCTTAGAGCTACTTAAGCATATAAACTAATTGTATAAAATAGTGCTTAAGTTATTCATACAAAAAAAAGAATAAGTATAAGAATAATAATTAATAATCAGTACATACATAAATATGCAGATACAGTATAATAATGCGTGTGTATGTGTTTGTAGATTTCTTTTTTAAATAATATTAAGAGAGAAGAAAACAATTGGTATTAAAACTATTTAAATTATTAACTACTAATGAATTATTTCACCGCGGCTGCGGACGCTAACGTGGATTTTTTATTATTGTTGTTATTAGTTAGAGAGTGTTGCTGTTGCTGTTGCTGTTTTTGTTGTTGCTTTTGTTTATTTGACTTTTGTTTAATTGATTTTTGTTCTGAAGAAATTGTGTTACTGCCGCTGCCCGAGGCTGCCGCTACGGCTGTTGCTGTTGCAGTTGATATTTTATTCTGAGAGTCCTTTACTTGAAACTTGGATTTTTGTTGCTGTTGCTGCTGAGATTTGATTTGTTGTGGCTTTTGCGAATTTGAATTAGTGTAAACACAATTGTTGCCACCAGTGCTAGGCTTGGTTTGACCACTATTTTGTATATCGTAACGACTGTTGCGATGCACCAGCGTCGTCACCGTATTTGGTTTATTACCCAAGCTACCACTGCGTACACGATTTCCATCGTTGCCAAATGAACCAACACGCTTACGATTCGAATTTTGGCCACGTTGAGATTGTTGCTGTTGCTGTTGCTGTTGTTGTTGTTGATAACGATTACCTATATAATCGCTCCGATTGGTGATTTTAAAATTAATCCTTCCATGAACCTCTTTAACAATTGTTGTGTCGTTACCATCACTTTCCGATACGCTGCGATGACGTTGCAACATTGATCGTCCCGGCTGTAAATTTGCCACGCCCTGTAACATTTCATTAATTTCCGGTTCAACGACACGAAAATCTTCAACAGTTTTGAATTTCTTTAAATATTCGCGCAGTTTGGGACGCACTTCCAATTTGTTGGCATTTTTATAATATTTGAGAAAAGCCCAAAACTTCTCCAAACCATATAATTGACCTATAATTAAAAAAATATATATATATATGTAGTAAAATTTATTTTAAAATTAATGAATTTTTTTTTACAATAGCATTTTTTTTCTTGCGGTTAAGCTGCATTTTTTATGAAATTCTGCAAGTGCTGTCTGCCCCAACTTTTACCTATTTTCCTATTCCCCGTTCCCGAACACTTACCAATTTCATAGTCAGCCATAGTCTCGTCCTGGAAATCTTCATATATATGTGGTCGGAATTTTTTCTCCAGTCCGTACGAATAGAAACGGAACAAACATTCCAAACCGTAACGGAACCCTTGACTGGCATCTTCCAGCGCCAATTGGCGAAATTCATTGTACATCGTTTTGTTGAAGTTCTCGCGCAAGAAAAATGACCAGAAACGGTACAAAGTGTTCATTTCTTGAGATAGGCCACAACCGAGACGACGTCGTTCTTTCAAACAACGCGACCGGTACTTGTGATAAGCTTGCTGGGTGAAGTTGTTCTCCTTTAGTAAGGCATGCGAAGGATGTTGAAAGACGGGCAATGATTGGGGCACTGAGGAACCATACGAGGAAGCTGTTGGCGAAGTACCGCCAGCCGATGAACCGATTGAAGAGGTGCGCGAACGATGTTCGACCGTATCCAGAAGCCAGCCGACATGTGCTTCGACGGGTGGATTCGATGAATGGCGGGTTTTACGTTTACGCGGCGTACGTGGATCAATGGCATGGGTACTAGGGGCGGCATAAAACCTGGCTCGTCGCGATTTCGCGGAAACGTTCAGTGTGGAATTAAGCGTAGTGTTGTTGTTGGTGACGTTCGTTAATGTGATGTTATTGTTGTCCTCGTCTTCGTCGTAAGCGGGTGGCGGCGGTGGTGGTGGTGGCGGCTGTTTATTGCGAGGTTGTTGCGGTTTCGTTTGGCCCGAAAGCTTCTCGAAATCCTCCTGAGATATAACATTCACCGTTCGATAATTGTTGGCAATATTCGATGTCGTCCACAAATCCTCCTCATAATTGGCCAAACCATCATTAATCACATTCTCCAAGTCTTGGGTGATTTTCGTACGTGTCGTATAGTCGGCGGTACGATCGTAACCTTCATGTTTGGGTGGCCGTTGTACTTGAGCAACAATCAACAATTTATTAATATCACGATCAGCAAACTCATAGTCGGACTCATCATCGTCGGAGAAATATTCGGTGAAATTGTTAACGCGTCCGGTGGCGGGTATGGGATCCATTAGTTCTTCATCAAATTGAAAATCTAATTCTTCCTTCTCGACTGTGTTGGTAGTATTGTTGAAGAAACCGCCGCCGTGGTGGTAATGGTGGCCGCCGCCGCCAGTAATGTTGCTGTTGTTGTTTCTACCGGTGCGGGTTAAGGGAAATGCTGTTGCTGCTGCTGGTGCTGTTGCCGGCGTCGTTGCTGTTTTTTTGGAGAAGGAGGAGGAAGAGGAATTGATAGCAGTAGTAGTTGTGGTATTGTTGTTGTTGTTGTTTGTAGTAGTAGTGTTGTTATTGGAGGTAGCATTTAATTTGGTTGTTGTTGTTGATGAGGATAATTGGGATGACGAGGATGAGGATGATTTGGTAATAGTGATGGTGGCGTTAATGTTGTTTTTGTTGTTTTTAGATGCTGTTGTTGCTTTTTTTGTGTTGTTGTCAATTTTGTTTTTGTTGGTGTGAGATGTTGTGTTTTGTGATGACGAGGATGAAGATGGCATTTGTGTCGAGTTTGTTGTCGATTTAATATCTTTATAAGCATTTGTTTTTGAGCGTCTTTTTACCTCTTTCCACACGCCCCCATCAGCCAAATCGGCCCCATTCGCCTGTGTAGCATCCGTTGTTAAAGTATTCGATTTACCCTTCACTGGCGTAGTGTTCAGTTCTTCTTCTTCTTCTTCATTCTTATCATCATCGTTATCATTGCTTTTGTCCTTCTTGTTTCTTGTCTTTGTCTTTTTTTGTGGCGTAGATGTTGTTGTTGGTTTCATTAGTCGTTGACTGTCGCCATCGGTTTTGTGTTGCTGTTGATCATCGATCACCGGTGATGCTTTAACACTTTCCGCCAACCCGCTTAGGTGATCCGCCAATTCTGCCACAGTTGTTGGACTCTGCCCTTCTATAGAACCATCCACCACCATCACGCCCACCCCTCCATCCATTTGCTGATGTTGGTGTTGGTGTTGCTGTTGGGTGAAGGCAGCTGCCATAACATTGTAAGCCATTGTGGTGCCCGGTTGTCTGTGATGTTGCTGCTGTTGACGCATCATGAGAGCAGGTATACAGTTTTGAGAGTTGCGTGGCACTGGTGGTGGTGGTATACAACTGAGAGGTTTCGTTGCCAGGGATGCGGTTAAAATGGGGGGCAGAGGCACTTCTGGTACGTAGGCTATAACCGGTGACGTCACACCAATACCACCACCATCCGTTGCACCAATCGTTGCAGCAGTCATTGTTGTAATAGTTTCAGAGGCAGGTAATTGTTGTGATTGTGGTTGTGGTTGTGGTTGTGGTTGTGGTTGTTGTTGTTGTTGATTAAGACCATCAACAACAACATCATTATTATTATGTGTAACGACGATCGTGTTGCTTAGTGTATCTGAGCTTAAAGCGCCAGTAGCATGATCAACATTGGCAGCAGCATCGAAGTGTTCTGTTGTCATTTGGTGGGGTGACGTCATGAGTGGGACAATATTTAGTTGCATCAATTCTGCACCACTCGCCGCGTCAACAGCATGATAATCGTATGGATTCGACGCTATTCTGACATTAAAGTCATTCGTTGTTGGTGGTGGTGTTATAGTTGTTGCAGCAGCAACACCCTGTGAGGATGCATCTAAAATATCTTTGATCGGCCATATGGTCGGATTTAGTTTGGAGCGCACTTTGTAACCCTCCAGCAATTCCAATTTCTCCGACTCCTGGATGGCCGTTATGATTAGAGCAACATCGGTCGTTAAAGCCAAGACGCGATGAAATGAGGCAATTAGCGTGACTGGTATGCAACCTTCGTTATCCATTTTGCGGCGCAAAAAGAAATCACCCGTAAGATTCTCTTCACTAAAATAGTATTCACTGTGTGTGTGCGTGTGTGTGTGTGTGTGTGTGTGTTGAAAAGAAAAGTTAGATTATAAAGAATTTTAAAAAAACAGATCAGATCGATAATAAATATAAACCAAATATAAATTTTTTGTAAATTGTGGGCGTCTGTAGCTCCACCACGCCCATTATAAATATGTCAACTTTTAAAATAAAAAATTTCACTTTTAATAAAATTGTTGTTGATGATCGACAGATTTTTATTTTTTTTGTGGGCATGGCTCGGAGACCAATTTTGACCAATTCAAGCTAGGGAGGCAACAACAGGCAGACACGCCCACGGACATATGTTAAAGAGAGATTAAAAATGAAAGACACGCCTACTTACACTTGCTTTTTAATGGCTTCCTTGACGCTTTGGGCGTCCATTTCAATAAAGGCTGCGGCTGGCATTGCACCGTAGTAATGTGTGCCCATAAGTATGAATGGGTGTTCGGTTCCGGCAGCATCTGCCGGTAAATAACTGGCGTACTCGCCACCACCTCCACCATTGGCTAACAGATAGCGTGGTAGGCGATTTGGCGCACGACCTGGTCCCGATCTTGTGAATCCTCCACGATTCTGACGGCTGCCGCGGTACGACGTACGGTAGCGACGCTGCGGACGGGACGGGCGATCGCGTTCGTAGTCGCACTCCCGGTCCCGGTTGTGTCGTTCGGGGCCGCTGCCGCTACGCCAGGAATCAAAGCGCTGCTCAGCAGAGTACCCACCACTCCTTTTACTGACATAGTTACGTTCACGCGGCAATAATCCATCCACGTGGCCATTGGTAGCTGCTCCCGTGTAATTATGTTGCTGCTGCTGCTGTTGTTGTTTTTCACCATTGCTGTTGCTGTTGTTGTTAGTGTTGCGGATGCTGCTGCCACCTCTGACTGAACCATTTCCATCGCCGCCATTTCGGTAGGCGATGTTGTTGTGAGCGCCACTCCGTTCATCAACGTAGCGCTGTCGCGACAATAGGCCGCGTCTTGAGCTGCGACCCATGGACTTGGGCGTCGATTTAGACAAATCGATTTGTAAAGGTCGCCACTTGTGTTTGGGTATTTTTTTATTAATCCCATTGCTGGTACTGGGCCCAGACGTTGACTGACTAGCTGAGGCAGTTGCAGTTCCTGCAGCGCTTTTATTTGCTTCATGTCCACCGTTGCTGCGTGCAATGGAGCTTTGCCTTTGCGCACTGTGCGATTTTGGTTCATGGTTTTCTTTATTATTAGCAGCGGCACCAACCAACAAATAGGAGGGCTGCGTAGAGCTTTTCTCGTTAGCGTTAGTATTACTAGTTAAGGAGGCTGAATTTAATTCAGTTTTTTCTTTTTCGTTAGTCGGTAGAGTTTGTGCTAAAGCAGCAGCGGCGGTTTTGGTAGCAGCGTTTGTAGAGCTATCCGGGGCAGCTGCTGTTGTGGTTGTTGTTGTTGTTATTGTTGTAGTTTCTTCCTTTTGATGTTGAGCAGAGCGTTTCTTTGTAGAACGTTTCGAGTCGTTGTTTGTGGTTTTGCCACCAATTAACATCGGCCAGTCACCAACGTCACTGAAATCGCTAGTCTGGGGGGAAAAAAAACCAACAAAAACAACAATAAGACATGACGTGGAAATTGTTTTCATCTCTTACATCATGATTCGTCAACTCACCTTTTGATTGTTTTTCCTTTTGTCCTTTGCTATCGGTACGTTGCCATCCGCTTTTGTTACAACTGCAAAAAACATGTAAAAGTGAATTTTCTTCTCCAAATCAAATGACATTTATTATATGAAATATATTTGGACATATTTCATGTGTACAGTGCTTGACATAAATATATCAACTTATGAAAATTCTGTTGTTTTTTTTTTAATTTCCCATATAAAACACCAAGTGGAACTTGTTGGAGAGATAATTTTGACAATCTTTGTGAAGCAATTAAATGTTTATCGAGCACAAACATAATAATCTTATCATCGTTACAAATGTATTGCGTTACAATTTTTTTAATTAAACTACAGATTCATAAAAATAAAAATAGAGTTAAATATACAGCAGCCGTGAGCAATCTTTTAGGCTTGAGGGCCGCTTTCGACATAATTAACCTACGCGACCTGCAGGCCTCGTATGGAACCGTACTCTGTGGTTATAATAAACAATAACTATCACTCTCTCTCTCTCTATGTTTCTCTCATTAAAATCAAGCCTTTTGAAAGGCGTACAAGTGAATTGCATTACATTACATTTCACTTTGTTTTGTTTACACATTTATTTTAATAGGGTTTCTATTAATAGAAATTATATGTAGTGACCTCAGACAAGGTGGACTGCGTAACCAAAAGCAATAAACAACACACATTCATACCCCAACCATAAACAATCATTGTGCATACAAGGCAAAACAACAACAACATATAAAAACTAGTTGAAAACTTTTATGATAAACAAATAATTGGCTTCATTAACTAACGCGTAATATCGTTCGGTTAAGAAAAAGTCTAAAGAAACTTTATTAGCACCACTACAGCGAACGGCGATTGAACTTCTAATTAATGCAGAATGCATGTTAAATTTACGAAGCAGTGATCAGTTTCAAAAAAAAAAAAAAACACTCCGAATTTAGTCCGAAAAAAATCCGTATCTATTTCGCAGTATACCGACAGCTCCTTGACTCCGAAAGTACTTTGGACACTTTTAATCGATAAAAAAAACTTAACTCCGAATTGAATCCGAAACTACTCCGAATAACGATTATGGCGAACCTTTTTAATTATGACCAATATTTTACATAAAATTTAATGCGAACCTGCTCCCAACAAAGATTAAAGCGCATCTGCTTGATTGAGCTCTTAATTGACTAACATTTTACACCGAATTTAAAATGAATCTACTCCGAATTTGACCCAGACGCTCTTCTAACAACACGTTTAGCCACTAACTGTTCGGAAATTATTATTTGACTAAAATTTCACTCCAAAAATGCTCCGAAATCGATGCAGACGCTCGTGTAACAACAATTATTTAAAGTCTACTATGAAGTAAGTTGAATACAAGATATTAACTCTCAACTTTACTCCGACTTTAATACAAATCTCCAGAAAATCCGTTCATCAAGTACAAACTCTAATTTGAAAAATTTCGTTTCCGTTTCTATTTTGTTCATATGTTTTAATAAAAAATTTTTAAAATAATTTCCCCTGCGGTGATAGTTAAAGTTTGAATAAATCTATTAAAATTTCCTTACGAAAGGGAAATTTTGTAAAAAGCCAAGCAACCAAGAAAGTTTTTCACCACTACTTACCACCACCACCACTTCCCACTTGTGCGGTTGTAATACTAGCTGTATTATTTGAGGTTTGTGTTTTCGCTTGAAACTGTGCGTTGCTGTTGTTGTTACTGTAATTGTTATTATTATTTTTATTGTTACTATTTACAATTATAGCACTTTCAGCTTCAGATAAATTCTGTTGTGATTGTGAACGTTGTTGTTTATGCTGCAGCTGCTGATGTTTGGTTTGTAAAACACGTTTATCTAATATTATGGATGACGAACTGGTTTGAAGATCTGTTTGTTGTTGTTCTGGTAGCTCCTGTTGTAATTGTTGTTGCTGTTTTGTAATCTACAAATAAAAAAGAAACAACGGGAAAAATTAAGAAATTGAAAATAAAAGAGATTTTATAATAGGAGACACAACCACCACCAACAAACCACTACGTGAACATTTAGTGTCAAATGCAATTAAACACGATGATGTTTTGAAGCCTCCGCTATCGTGTTAGTTAAATAACATTTCCAGAGAAGCTTTAAGTTTATCTTTGCCGAATAACATACATTAAATAAATGTGACCCCCGTATGCAAAATTAAACATTTCAACTTAAAAGCTAATTATTCGTTATTTCAGTACCTGTTGACTTATGACACTGACAGTATGTTCTAGATGAAGTGATTCTTAAAAGGGAACAAGTAAACAAACATTTTACCTTAGATTACATTTAAGATAACTTCCCATTTTTTGTGGAGCTTGTGGGCGTGCCATATATATACAATTACGCCCTCTTTTATTAAACTATTCAAGTATTTCTTTCATCACCAAATGAATTCTGTATCACAATCACAATTTGCACTTTGTACATTGTGGGCGTCGCAGTTAACCAATTTTATATAAATTTTATTATTTTTATAAAATTCCTACAAAATTCCTACATGAACCTTAATTTCTCTTTTCCTTAATAGTTGCCTTCAGAATATAACAGAAAAACCTCTTTCACTGTAATATGTATCGGCGGCATGAAATAAGAAGATAAGCTGCACACATAAAATTTATTTACAGATACTTTCCATATATAGTTGTTTATGCATGCGTTTTATCTGTGATGTCGCATATAAATAAACGAACGAAGAAGTTTTTTAGCAAATGGCTGGCTTTTCAAATAATAATAATAACAATAATAATAACAACAATAACAACAAAAATACATTTAATAAAACATTTTTTCATATGTGAAAAAAGATAATTTTTATATCCTTGTATACAAATTATTATGCAACAGGCGTATGGACAGATGGACATTTATAGAAAATTACAAAATGTTGTGAATTTTTATATGAATAGATGGCGTAAAAAAACAGCTGACCCGCATAGCTTCACAGAATACTATACAGGTATGAGTTCTTCATCAAGAAAAGTCTTCTTCTTCTTATTTTTTCTTTTCTCATTAGTTAGGTTTTTATTATTATAACCTCCGCTGAGTGTGTGCTAAGTTTGTCAAAAAGCGTCAGAGATCGTACAAACAATATATATATTCTTGATCAGTATGAAAATCTGAATTAACCTAGACCTCTCCGTCCGTAAATCGGTTCGTTGTTAACACTGTAACAGTCTTAAATGCTCGTGTATTCCTTTTAAATGAGTCAAAATTGTTTGACAGCCACGCCCAAAATCGACACGGATGGTCGGATCATCGATGTGCCAAAAAAATGGGCAGGGTCAGACAACAGATACGCCCACAATTTACCAAAGAAAATTTTTTTGTTCTGAATTCAATCTGGAAGTCGATATATAATATAAAAAAACCTGTAAAAGGCGTGATTGAATTTATGCTACGCCCCCTGTGAAGAATATTTAAGATCTGAGCTAAGCCAAATGCTTTTTTAATTGTTTTAGTTTTAATTGCTTTCAATTCTTGAACCACTCAACGGAAAGCAAAAATTGGCATCTTATCAAAGGGTACAAGGTAACGTCATAGTTAAAATCGATTAGTCTAGAAAAAAGATTCAATCACAAGACTACCACGCACAGCATACATGCACTCCTACTACCCCTCTTTAACTCTAATAACTCTACGCAATGGAAAATTACCAAAAACTTCTTTTTCTTAATGAATCGACAAATTTCTAAAATGGTGAGAATTTCGTTTAATAATAAACACACAAACACAACACTCACATACATACCCTAAATGAATTTTTCCAATAATCACAATACTTTCTCGGCCAGGTATTGTTATTTATATATAACAAAAAAAAATGTCTCAGGTTAGAGTCCTTAGAACCTTTAATCAATCAAAGTCTTTGTTTTTCTGTTTTATATAATTATAACTGATTTAAATTTTATGCAACATTTTCTTCTTCTTTTTCCTTTATATGAAAATGTTGACCCAATAAACGCCGATTGTATTAAACAGTTTATTTTATTGTAAAATTACAAGCATAATAATGAAACTGAGAATATATACACATATATATAAATCTATATATAAATCTTTGTATATTTAATTTATTTTTAAGCACTTAGTGTAGCGACTTTGCTTGTTATTGCGCTGACAGTTGAAAATATTCTGATTTCAGTGCGACTAGCGCAGTGAGAAAATAATAATAAAACAACACAATCGCACCACTATGCCGAGTGCCTACGTGAGCAAAAAGAAAAGAAGAAATAGTGGCTAATTTGTGTGCGTGCATATGTGTGGGTAACCAGTTTTTAGGCATAAATGAACGCCTGCTGTGTATATTGTTTAACTAAGTGCAAGAAAGGCAGAGCAAATTGTGAATAAACATAAAGAAAGAACGAACGAAATAACGACAACAAAATAGACCAAAAACATTACAAACCAAAACAAAAACAAACATTTTATTTTTTGGGCCAGAGTAAAACAATGTATAAAATCATTGAAAACAACAACATAACGTAAGCACCGGTATTATTATACACACGTCATGCCGAAGAAGGAGAGACAAGTTTATGGTTTTATTTTTTTCTTTCATATCGCACCATATTTTAAAAACAAAGACGCATTTTATTTTAATACTTTTTCATTTCTTAAGAATGTGTTTGCGTATCTCTAGAAAATATAGAAAAAGAATTATTGTTTATATTTTTTATGTATATATTACAATAATAATGAGCCAATGGACCTGGCAGATGGTGTTCTTAATTATAAAAAAAAAACATTTCTTCTCCATTTTCTTTCATACAGTGCGTGGTAAGCCATTGTAAACTCACAAAGAGAGTGTCTAGCATTTTCTCTATAACGTGCTCTATGACACGTACGCCATTCTAATCCACACCATCCAATACATTTCTCACAATAGAAAAACATCATGCAAGGCTGACTGACTAGTTATGTTAATAGACTCTGGAGAGCAGAGCTTCTTAATCTTTTCAAAGACAGCGGACACTTTTGCCTCAAACCAACTTTTGGATAAACACCCAATATATATTTATTTATACTCTTTGAAGGGCGTGGCATATACAAAAGTAACGCCCATTTTTAACTAACGCTTCAATAAATAGAAGACTTCTAAACTAAATAAAAGATTTTTGACTAATTTTTAGGCGCTTTTCCACTTAAAACTACATAAGCATCATTGCCAGACCAAAGTTATATTTTAAGATCTTGTAGATTTTTTTTAAAGGGGTCGAAGTGAGTGGCGATTTTAAGCCCCATATATGGCATTTGAAAACGTCCATTCTTATACAAGCTTTATTCCTGCAGTCTTACACTTTGCGGAAATCGAATCTAAGGCCATCCGAAATGGTGGACATGATATCTATTCTTATTTAGCTTTCAATGTTTTTTTTTACTTAATCTTACACTAAAAAGGTGAATAAAGTTTAAATTGAGCGAAGCATTGAATTTTTAACACTTTTTTGTTTTCCTTATTTAGCAAAAGCAACAATAACAATAACAACAAATTGTTGTTTTCTTTTTTTTATTATTAATTAGAAAAACCTTTGAATACAAACAACAAGACAGGAAGAACTTCTGGCCAATATGTTGTGTAAGAACGGCAACCCTGAAACAAATAACCTTACTTGTAACGACCCTGTGTTTTTTGTGGTTAATATCTAGTAAGTGACAAATAGATAATAAACAATAAGTAAAAATAAGCCCTGACTATGTATTTATCTATGACAATCTAACATAAAGTGTCACCTTTCAAAAATTACATCAATAAACTATAAATTTTACATGATTAGTGTGTTATCATGTGTCAAGGAACAAAATTATTGAGTACTCCCTTTTCTTTCTCTCTCTCTCTCTATCAACTTATACTTTCATTACAAGAAGTATATACATAGACGAACTGCACTCTAATTATCTTAAAATATTTTATCAATTTTTTTTTTCATTTCACATTAGGTTTTTACAAGAACGACAAAGATAACAAAGAGATTAATGGGTTTATTTTTTTCAAAATGACCCAAGTCCCTTTTTTTAAATAAACTATTTAGTTATTTTATCAATTACTAGACAAATTTCTTTTTTAGATTTTTTTAAATCTAAATATTTTTACAAATAATGCTTTTAGAGGCAACAACTAATTTAGCAGCCAAATCAAGTTGTTTTATTTCGAAATAGTCTAAGTCTATATGTTTAAAGTATGCGGTTATATAAGATCCTGTTTGATTTAATATCCTTAAAAAATAAATCAATTTTCAAAAACACTGATTTAAATATTCTCTTATTTATAAAAAAGATGATCTTTGACCATTTGGAAAGATAATCCTTTCACATGATTAAAGGATAATAACAAAATACTGATATCATAAGATAACAAGAGTTAAATAACAACAACAACAACAACAATAATAATAATAATAACAACTGCAATTTATAACAAATAAGAAACTAAAATTTGGCTTAATTTGCATCTTTAATGCCCTACATCAAGTCCTTTATAGGGGGCGTGGCATAAACCTAATTACACCCTCTAATAGTGTATTAATTATTCGTTAACATACAATTGAAATTTTGAACCCAAATATAGTTTTTTATAAATTGTGGGCGTGCCTATATTAGCCGATTACGCACATTTTTGGAACATCCATGACAGACCTACATATTAATATGTGTCCCAAATTTTGATATTGTTGCAAATAGATAGATTTTTGTTGATTATGGGCGTGGCTCTTGGCCAATTTTTCATAATTTAAGCAGCGTTCTGCGTGTAGAATGTAGAAATATACAAAATTTCAGATTAATGTCTCAGAATTTACCACCTTTGGGGTATAAACAGACACACATATGGACATACATGTCTATATCGACTGAAATCTTGATGCTAATTAATAATACTTTTAAGGACTCTGATGCTTTCTTCGGGGTGTTGCAAACGGAGTGACAACCTTAGTATATAAATGTACGACTGTTTACTAAGTAACAAACTATTAAAAAGCAGGTTTCATACCAGTATTCATCTCATTAATATATAAATTATGTATGTACATACATTCATACGCATACATGCATAATAAATATTTCATCTCCTTATGCCGTAGCACACTTTCAAGAGATAATACATGAATCTACATATTTTTGGTCACGTAGGAGTTATAAATAAACAGCCATTTTCTTACTCAATAATAATTATTAAAATAATCGTTTGTCTGTATGTACCGAATGTGTGTATATGAAAAGTAAATATTAATCGTATAAAATTTGTGTAGATAACAAGCCAAGCATTCCACATAATTTAAACAAAACAACAAGAAGAAGAGCAAATAACAGCAATCGAATGAAAGGGATACAGCATTTAAGCTCTTCTCTCCACAATGCTACTGTATAGTAAATAAGTTTTTATACCCTCCACATGGGGGAGTACACTAAGTTTGTCATACCATTTGCAACACAAAGTTTGCCAGAGATCCCACAAAGTGCATATATTCTTGATCAGCATCAAAAACTGAGTCCATGTAGACAC
Source organism: Crataerina pallida (assembly GCA_949710015.1). Lineage (NCBI taxonomy): Eukaryota > Metazoa > Arthropoda > Insecta > Diptera > Hippoboscidae > Crataerina > Crataerina pallida. The sequence continues at coordinate 7,312,936 of OX453290.1, forward strand.
GTATGTCCGTGTGTCCGTACGTCTTTCTGCTTTGTGGCATTCTCACGGTCGTAAATTTTGGGAAATTTCGTCAATTTTTATTTTCTCACGCAGATCTTTACGAAATTGAACGAACGACGAAATTGGTCCCGAGCCACACCCACAATCGACAAAAATATATTCATTTGCCACATAAAGTGAAGGGTAATGTTGAAATTTGGTCCACATATTTTTAATTACCCCATCGAATGTTAAAAATGTGCGTGATCGCATAACAGACACGCCCGCAATTTACAAAAAAAAATAATCGACTTCCAAGTTAATGCCTAATACGTACACTATTAAAGGGCGTAATCATACACCTGCCACGCCCACTGTTTGTATATAGATGTGGAGGGTATTTAAGATTTGGCTATAATAACTAGATTTTACTTCTATTTGAAAGAAAAGAAGTTTCGCGGAGTGGAACGTAACACACAAACTATATTTAATCAGTAAACTGCGTTTCAATTGAACGAACGAAGCCAGACCATAGATTGTTATTTATTTCAACAACGTTTTAAGAAAAGAAAAAACCACAACAATAACACTAAACACTGCTGAGAACTCAACGGCATGTTTGTTGTTTTAATTTAATAAAATCACGGCATTTATTTCTATATTGAATGCTACAACAACAGGGCAGGAGGGCAAGCGCATAAAAATGCTAGAATAAGAGGAATAATAAAAGAAAGAGAGAGAGAAAAAGAAACTATCACACAATCATTTATTAAGGTCATTCATCAAAAAATGGAAATGCATGTTATCGCACGTTCTCGATTATTTTTAGTTACACTTTTTTTCTTCTCTCTCTCCTCCTATCATTTCCTTTGTTAATATGTCATATTCAAAATTAGCTGATATTTTTTATTAATGTAAATTATTTATTTTATTTGTTTTGATTATTTTTTTTCTCAATTTTTTTAAATTTTTTTTTTTTTGTATGGTTTTAACAATAATAACTTTTCACGTTTTTGTTTTATAAAATGAAACGTGATGTTGGTTAAACTTAAAAAATTATAATTTAAACAGATTGTATATAATAAAGAACAGAAGGAGACAGAGAGAGAGAAAAAATTCATTTATTTGTTTTATTTTCTTTTCATATAAGGTCATCAGCGTTTTTAATTGCTATTGTAAAATAATAAGGAACTGTTTAAAGGCCTTTTCGTATATACGCCCAATTGTGAGTAACTGTTGCCGTCTTATTTAGCGGTTGAGTATATTAAATATTTCATCCCATTTGGAAATTTTGTCTATGAAGGCATTTCAATAACGTATCGATTAGAGGCCTTTATTCTTATTCAATGGCTCTGGTATCCTTCGAATGGTGTGTGAGACACGCCCACAATTTACAAAAAACCCTATTTAATGAAGCATTCCCACTACAGTTGAAGGTGTAGGTGTCATACATTATATAGTATCCGTTATAAGGCGACTTAAACACATGCCACATCCCCTTTATATATACTTTATTTATGAATGTGAAAAATAACGAAAATTTAAAAGAAGTTTTTTAAAGCAATTTTTATCAATAAATTGAGTTAAGACCCCACTACCGCACCTCACTGTCTAATAACGGTTTCAATTATGTGCAATTTCATAATTTAATACAATTTTCCAGGGTTACTAAACCATTGTTTGACATAAAAACAGTACATTGCACTCACCAGCTCCACGCACACACACACACATACACCGCTATGTAGTTCCCTCTAAAAAAACACTCTCTACCCGTCTTTACAACAATTCGTTCTACGAATACTCAATAACAGTTTGAATGTCATGAAAATTGTAAACTAATGAAAGTAACAAAAGGAAAAGAAAAATAATTATAAAAAACAAAATAATCAGAAATGTACTGAAATTGAAATAAAAGCCAGAAAAGAATGCGTAAAAATTGAAATCAATAAATTAGTAAAAAAAAAAAACACATCCATTTAATGAATTTCTAACGGCTTACTCTTACATTCCCTCAAAACAGAATTTAAAGAAAAACAAAGAAACCAACCAACCATTCCATTCCATTGGTTGTTAAGGAGAGGTTTTTATTTAACATTTCATTAAAATTATCACAATTTTGGAGAAAGTTATTAGTTCTGTGAACACGTTTTGAAAATTAAACGTAATTTTTGTTTAATTTTATTACAATAAGAAGAGTCACACTATGAAGGCTTTTCAATAAATATTCACCTGATGGAAGTGTTCATAAATTATTTACACAAATTTCTATTAAAATCCGCTTCGAGAAATATTTACGCTATTTTAACATCACTTGTTCGCTTCAGTAATACAACAAATAGGAGACAATTTCGGATCTATTGTGTATTGATTCCTGTTTACTTTTGCACTGATGACAACTATTTGTGAAATTTCTTATGAAACATACACAAAAAACAAAAAATATGACAAGTTCTTTATTGCAAAACAGACAAAACGGTTGTATATAAAAAGTATGCTTTGTCATGCTTTTCCTATTTATAGTATTCCAAAAATTGCCCAGAGATGGAATGGAAGCATTTATATGTGTATTAACCCAAAATATTTTGATCGGTTACGATGGACTATGCTTTATCCCATAGATTTGTTTAAAAGTATCAATGAACAGCAGTCCAGATTATATTGTATTAAAAATACGTTTTGAAAATCCTTTATCAAGAATAAGGTTCTAAAAATGGTCCAAAGTTGGAACATATAACTTCTAGGTTATGTACCAATATTTATAAATTTTTACTGAAAAGAAAGTCTTTTGAGTTAGATTTTTGACTCTTAAATTAGCTTGAAAATCAAGTAATTAATTAATTCTGACCATGTAGTACCATTTTTACAATCCCTAACCCTAATGCTTATTTACCCTCTTACGGATCCAATTCAATCAATTATAATATGTTTGAATAAGTGTCAAACTAAGTAATGAAGGGTATTAAAAGGTCGAACAGAACAGACTTGTTATAACTTATATTTAATCTACTGTTAATTATTGGCTAACACAACTAAACTTCTTATTTCTCATGTGGATCTTTATTAAAAACTGCGCATTATTTCGTATATTACGCGTCCATAGCAATATTTACTGGTAAATATTATATTTCTAGCACCCCTCTAATTACTAAAAGTACGATTTAACATCAACAACATAGAATTGTATTAACACAGTTATGAGAAATATGTAATTGTGAGTATGCATGTCTATAACATGGTTCAGTTGAGTCTAATCTAAAGCTTAATAGATTGTTTCCTCAATGAAAATTTACAATATTTCCCCTTCAAGTACAGAAAGAGGTCACACAATATTGTGTAAAACTTGTCTGAGTTTTTATTTTCTATAAAAAAAATTTTATTTACTCTAGAATGCACGAGTTCTCTAAAAATGACTTGGCAACCCTTTTTTTTCAAATGATAAATATAATTATTAGAAAACTTGCCTACTCTCCTCCCCTCTCTGGCTTTATACAGTAAAAATAAATGACAGTGCAAAAGAGAGAGAGAGAGAGAGAGAGTAATTAAATTACTTTAGTTAGAAGCAACACTGCATTCATACAAATCCATGTAAATTTGCATTTTTTCTTTACATTCTATGTCATGTAAAAAATAAAACTGCTCTCCATGAACGTTGTAATGAGTCAAGTCTTAGCTAAAGTATTTTACAGTTTTGGTTTATAACCATAAACTGTAGCGCAGAAATTCATTTTAACTTACTGTTATTTACATTTTATGCAGATATTTTATTGTTTATGCGTTGTAAGGGTATTATGAACGAAACGTCAGCAATCACTCGTATTCATATCTTGTTAACATGTTTATGTTTATTTGAAAGAAATTATTGTAGGAGGACAATAATATTTATTTTGTGCCGCAAAAAATGTAAACAAATCACTATAATGAAAACACACAGCATAATTCGTATTTTCTTAACCCTGACATATGTTTACACACGCAGTTTTCATATTTGGTTGATATGTTTTGATACCAAAATGTTTTATTTATATCATTTTACCCTACACTACTTGGAATGGTTAAAGAGAATCGCTTAAGAAAACAAAACCAATCGAAGGACACGCCCACAATTAAACAATGAATTTTTTTAAGTGTTTTTCCCTAACTCAAAAACTTATAGAAAAAAAAAAGGATTTTTCAGCGCTCATAAAAAAAAACAAGAGGACTAAGAATATAAATGACTTTTCAATAAGAACATAACAAAAGTTTTGGCACTTCAAATGATCTGGAGGCTTCAGTTCTTGACTTAATTTGATCTCGTAAGAGTGTAAGGCAATATTATTATGCAAACTTCATCATCATACCTATCTCTACGGGACCCGTCAAATTGACGGGTACGCCTATCTCGAAAATAATCCTTATATTTTTCCTTCGTTCGCCACATTATTTATCCAGTAGGAAATACAAGAGTGAAAGCAATGTCTTTATGTTCTCCGTTTTCAATTCGTTATGTCAATAGTGCCACGATAGTGTAAACTGAAGCGGGTCGTATGACCTGAGTGTTTATTTAGGTCTACTACGCAAATTCTTTCCTATCGCCGAACTCAAGAGCAAGAGAAGATCTTCAGTATGAATGCTGCATTCACAGTGTACCAACGTTTCCGAAAGTGTCCAAAAGTTTCGGTTCTTGTAGAGAGTCTGCACTTATTGTAGGTATTTACAATAGGGAAATGGAATTAGGGCACAGTATGTTGTTATGTCGACCGATCCCCTTTTTTTTTAGCAATCATGCGTAAATCCAGAAGATATAATAAGATATTGGATAAAATCCTTAATATCAATGAGGATTGCTACGAGGATACCCCCGAAGAAAATGCATGTGAATTAGTGAAACTATACAATGTGTTGAAAGTGGATGGACAGAATTATCTTCAGATAGTGAAGAGGAGAATTTATTTAGAGACCTTCGGAGCAGAAAAATGCGCATTTTTTTAGCTCTGACTCTGGGGATAAGAGTACTTCCCAAAATGTAGCAGTGAACAAAACTGAAACCAAGCGGATCTAGAAGTAGACGCCCATCCGCATGATTTTCAAAGATATAGGAGCGCCTACTGCCCATGCTAGAAGAAACATTATGGTGAGTTGCATGTTTGGCGCTTTCGATGTGATAATTAAAAAACATATAATGCAACACATGAGAGATTGCACTGAAACCGAGCACGTCTTGAACTTGACTTAACTTAACTTGAATAAATCGGTTTTTTAAAGAAAGTGCGTATTTTTATTCACCCCTCAATTTGACGGGTGCCGTAGAGATAGGTATATGAGAAACGTCCGTAAATCTAGTGTTAAAATGATTTAAGAGATTCCCAATTTCTCTGAACAGAGTGGAATCATTAATTTTGGACTGAGACACTTGTGACGGCAATACGTTAAGTAGTTGGCTCAATGGCACATTTTCAATAGTAAATATTTTGATTCGAATTTATGCCCTACAACACATCCACCCTGTTTGATGCGACGACCGAAAATTAGCGCTGTTAAAATTAAAAATTAATTTTTAATAATTTCCAAATGCGTTACTCGTTTGTAAACTTTAGCATGATAAAAATGTTAACCTTGAGTGACGTTTTGATGTTGAAAAATCAAGAAAAATATTCAAGGGTGCATTCGTATTAGAATACAAAATTGTTATGTCCCTATTGGAGAACCTTTACATATACATATATTATGTGCGAGTCATTCAGTTTTCTTCCGAGTGTTTATTTTTCTTTAAAAATAGGTAAAATACGTTTGGATTACAGAACAGTTCAGTTCAGTACCTTTCAATAAACATATAAATATATAAAAAGATAAGAAAAAGTTTAAAATAAATAAATATTTAAAAAAAAACAAGAACTAATAACTGTTGCTATACAGAAAGGCTTATACGCTCTATATCCCCCCGTCCTCTGTTCTGTTCACCAAATGTAATCTCTCATCCTTTCTCACACCTGGTCATGTTATTAATATAAACATTGTACACACTGACGTTAACAAAATGTAAACAAACAGACAATGTTTTCATTATCAATGTGTTAAGTACACAAACATGCATGCGTATGTAAATTTAATGCATTGCATAATATCAATGTCGTTTATTTATTAAGTAATTTCATAAGTAAAGCAACACAACAGCAACAGCAATCATAACAACATAAACAAATATTGACATGTTCACACACGTTCACGAGAAATTAATCCATTAACGCACATGGTGTGTGGTGTGTGGTGTGTGGAACATTTTTTCTTATAAGCTAAGCTTGCTCATGTTGTGTATAGATGTGGAACGCTTTTGAAATGATTTGAGTATGTTTTGGCTCTAATCCACCACGTGGTTTACATTATGTGTATGTTCGTTCTGTATATAAACAGCTAACTACACACATTATGTGTTTTTATCAGCATGTTACAATCTAATCAGTCACCACACAACGAATATATGTAAAAATTGCCTTTGGCTAGTTTTCATAATTAGTCCCGATACTTGTACATGTACGTGGTGTTTGTTTATCATAATTAAACAGTGTGGTGGGTGATTACAATCGCACAATTCACAATTTGCTTGCAGTTTAACTGTAACACATTTTTATTTTTACACTAGTGCGAACAGATTTGTTTACATAACGTAAAGGAATAAACTTTGATGCTTGAATCTTTTTATAATTTTTGTGGTTTATGAACGATTTTTTTTCCTTTTTCAATATTTGTTAATCATATATTAGCGGTAAGAGGAAAGACATCTTGTGTGTAAACGTATATGTGCATATGTATGTCTGTGTGTATTGGATATTTTATATTTTTATCTGCACCTAATGTAGTGTCGAATGAGAGGTAAAAACCATAATAAAAAAAAAATCATTTTTATACGCTAAACGTTACACATTTAATACGTTAGTCACGCGTCTGGCTGCTGATGACTGCTTGGTTGGCATTTTGGCATTCTCTAAACTGTGTGCATTGTGTTATATAATGATTTAGTATAGAATGGAGGGAGGTGTTGCTCTACAGCACTTAAATGCCATTGGCAACAAGCACTCGATTTTTTTACTTTTTTTTTTTTTTTCACTTCAAAAATCTATTTAGGCTACTTTTCAATTAAAATTGTTGTTGTTTTTGCTATTTGGATATATGTAGCAATTATTTATTCCAACTTGTTTTAATGCTTACCATCGCCTTGTGCGGAGTGGCTTTGGCTAAACTACTGGTTAATACTGGCTACATGTGCTATGCTTATCAGGTTATGGTATAAATGCATAAACTACAAGATAATGTGTAATGTGGTCTAATTGGCAAAAGGCAGGACTAGTTGTTTTAATCGAAATAGTGTTAGAGGGGTTTCCAAGTCTATAACTAAATTATAAGAAAATGTTTTTTTATACCAGCGTGGTAGCAAATTGTGTTTTTTATAGTCGTCATTTTCGGTATAGAATTTTGGTACATTTCCGAGTAAATTGGATTGCTTACTTTGCAGTACTAAAGCACGACAATTTGGTCCTAAAATTATACTAAAGAGCACTTAAAGTGTGTGCTAAATTTTTACCAAATTCTACTTTGGTACTAAATTACTCCAATTTTGTACTAAATCCGGCGAAACTAAGAAATTTAAAACGTTAGTTAAATAGTCTAGTACTACAACTAAGTAAGCGAACATTAAAGTTTAGATTTAGTACAAAATTTTAATACCTTGGTACTAAAAACAAGTAACTGTCTGTTACAGCTAAACATCTTGTGTACTAAAAGTACTTAAGGGAATACCACAAATAAACGTTTAAGTACTAAATTTCGTGATTAGTATTTTAATTAATCGAATATTACAAAAAGTACTTCAGCACCAAAGTTTATTGTTTGTGAAAAATTTCAATAGTTTAGTACTAAAACTACATACTTGCGTTCTACAACTATTAAAATTTGCACTGTATCGTATTGTATAATAAATAATAATAAATAATATATCTACCACAAACAAACAAACAAACGTACACAAGTTAAGAAACTAAATAATATTGTGCTAGTTACCAAACGTGTATTCTATAACTTGCTTAATAAACTGTAGAATATTAAAAAATAATTTTCAATTTTTAGTACTAAACTTTAGTACATGCTACTAAACGTACTAAAAGTCTAGACTTTCTAACTTGATAAATTGAATATAACTGTTAAATTGGGTGATTTGCTTTTAAACCTTCCTCTGTCTAAAAAAAAATCTGAATTACATATTAATGCACTTACCTTCCAAGCATTCACTTTGGGTGGCGGTGCCGCAACAAACTTTTTAGCTTGTGCAACATTTGTAGCTGTAGTAGCAGCCGTTGTGCCAGCACCATTGAGATGACCCACATTCTCATTATCATTCAATGTTTTAGAATCATTGATCGAGCCCGAGCCGCCAATATTTTCCGCATTGGAGTTAATCAAAGTCTCTTTGATTGTTTTCGTTGTCATTGGTGTAGCTGTTGCTATATTATTTGAACTGGTATTTTTGCGTGGACTAGCACCGCCGCGCTGACGTGGCCGGATGCGCTTTTCACCACCGCTGTGGCTACCGCCATTACTTTTATCTTGTGCTATATTAGTATTACGGCGTTGATTATGTTGAGCAACCCCTCCACCACCACCACCTGTTTTTTGATGAACAGATTGCTTTTGATTGTTAGCACCGCCCCCAGTACCAGACCCGGCCCCATTACCATTATTTACATTAGTGTTGGACAGCACTTGTGATGTACGCGTTTTATCTTTGCGTGCTTTCTTGCGATCACGACGATGATGATGTGAAACCACCGGCACAAAGTCGGCATTGTCATCCACCTCGGAAGAATTTTCAGCTGTCGTGTCTGTATTGGTGGCTGCTGCTGCCCGTTTCTCACCAGTAGTTAATGCACAAGAAACCGTTATTTCATTATCATTATTATTTGTTGCTGTTGTTATTGGTGTTGGTGTGTTGTTGGTTGGATCATCCAATAGTAAATCATCAGCCCAGGATTTTGCTGTTGTTACCCTTCCACGTGTGGTTGTCGGCTCTTTATGAAAATCATCCGTAATTGCGCTTTTTTTAGTAGTAGTAGTAGCAGTGGCATCTAAATTTTGCAAAACGTTAGCGTATGAAGTGCCACCGCCGCTGCTGCCGCTAGCATTGCCATTGCCATTAACATTTGTTGTTGCTACAGATGCCGGTCCTGATGCCGATGCTGCTGCTAGGGTTACAGCTGCAGCTACTGATGGTCGCGAAGTTTCTTCCTTGGTCGACATGTTCTTTCTTTTCGCCTTGGTACAAATCCCCCCCGAAGTACAATAACGTATTTATGCGTTATTTACTCCGGAATCGGTGAAAACTTTAATAAAACCTCTCCTTCTTCCTTCTCTCTCCTTCCTTTTTTTATTTTTTTTTTTTATAAATTTAAGATCCCCTGCAAACTCCTTGCATATACAAAATCCCACGAAATTTCCTTTTCTATTGAAAAAGATGTGCTTTTATGATTCCAAACTAAAAAAAAATGTAAAAAAACAACAATAAATTAAAAATATATATATAATACTTATTATCTAATAAGTAAATAAGTGATCGTCTCGTTACGCTAGTACAGAAACGGCATACATACACACATAATTTATTATATTAATGATGTTTTCTGGTGACACAAAAATTAAGTGGTAAAAATTAGCTTTGTAATGGTTCGGTTTAGTTGATTTTCTTCTCTTGTTGTTGTATTGTTGTTGCTTTATTATTGTGGAAAATAAAATTGATAACCAATATTTGTACAATTTGTCCTATTGAATTACTATTATTGTTATTAGTGTTTTATTTTTCTTTTTTTATATGAACATTGTTCTGCTCTTGTTATACAATGGCGAAGAAAAAAGTCCACAACAATATAGAGGAACTTTCGTCACACAGTTGAGTTTCACAGAAACCACTTGCGGTTGGACTAGAGTTTATAAGAAAATTTTTGTTGTGGATTTAATTTTTATTAATATAAAAAAAAAAAACTGCCAATATTGCTACAGACTGTAGTTTTTTCAATTTTTTTTACAAAATCATCGTAGATTCGCTGCAGACATATTTACACACGCACGCAATTACAGTCAAGCACATTTTTTCATAAGCAATCGTTGTCTTTTAAATCACTTGCATTTCCACACATTTTTTTAATCCATTTCAATGGAGAAACTTCATTTTTATTGGAAAAAATTCACACTTTTATTTTTTCCCTATTAAATGTGTTGTAATAAATATTTTTTCCTCTTCCACCGATTGTTTTTTCTCGAAAAAAATATGTGATGTGAGGTTAGAATCTATTCACAAGCGTACGCACACGTACTCATGTATGAAAACGTATGAGCGGCGTTATATCGAGTAAAGTAAAAAATAAAAACGAGACAGAATGACAGCAACACCAGCTGTTTAGATGTTTTTCGAAAATCATTTCACAAAGAGAGAGAGAATGCTTTTTATTACACAGAGTTGCATTTTATGTTACAAAAGTAATGTTCCGTTTTAAAGATAAAAATAAAATTAAAATGATTGAACAAATTTTTAATCTATGTTCTTACTATTACTATTTAATAAATTATAGTTTTTTTAAGCATAGTTGCAAAACAGATGATCATAACTTATTGTAAGCACGTTTTAGGACGTCTTTATTTATCAAGTTGTCAAACCAAATTAAAGTCATTCTTATTAAAATAAAAAAACAATTTGTAATTTTTCAATGTAAAATAATTGTTTTGGCTTTTTTTTACTTCAGAAGAAATTGATATTTTTTAAAATGCACTTCTAAGAGCCGTGAACACGCTACGCTATTTGTTTTAAAAAAGACGAACTATCCCAATCGGATTAAACAGGAATTGTATACAAACATACGAACGAGAAAATGTAAATAACAACAAGAGAATTACCTAGTTTCGGTAATGTCTTTCCTTCATCTTTTTATTTTTGTCAAACCATAAGCAAACTATGAATTACATGTATGCATGCACATATATTTCATAATAATTGATAATTTCTGAATAAAGTATAATTTCCCAGGGTTAGAAATGCACTTATACCACGTAACATATAAAAACTTAACTCAAATAATTATTACTATACTATATTATATACCTGTTGTTCAAACAAATCCAAAAAGTATTTTATTCCATGTAATTTATGAAAGAAATGAAAAATCCTTTTATTAGTTTTGCTATTTTTTTCTACCTAACCACTTTTCAGTCTCTCTAAATTTTACTTTGTTTTTATACAAATTCCTCTTTAGACAACTTTTCGTTCATACACCACCGTAAAACCGAAATATAAACCGTTATCCGATTATGGAGGGGCAAGTTTAGTGAGAGAAGAAAATCACATAAAACGCTTAAAGCGATAGTAACGTAATTTGACAACTCAAACTCATTGAATGTCAGACGCAAACAATATATGAAAGCACGGTTTACTTGTATATATAGGTGTATGATTTTTTCCTTTACGTTGATTGGAAAAAAATTTTTTTTCTAATTTTCAATTTTTTATTACTTTACACTTTTAATACAATTTCTTTTAGGTTTTTTCAACTGAAATTTTTATTAGTTATAATATTGTTACACTTTTACAAGACTTTACACCATAATAACGAGTAAATTTATTAAATAAACTCGTACGACCGAGAAGACATGTGGTTTTGCCTTTTGGTAAAAACTTCGAAAAGAACGTTGATAATAAGTATTTAGAGCAAATGCTATGTGAAGTACACAGTAAAAATAATAACATCTCTGTGTTTTACCAATAAGCGAATCTATTAATAAAAAAGGTTCAATAAATTTTAACAATTCTAAATCATGAATGTGTTTTCAACTGTTAATGAGTAAATACTATTTAAATTAGATTTTATTTATACTTTATAAATTCTTTTTAAAATAATGAATTATAAATTCTCTTTAACGGATAATTATAAAACATATTCAGATAAGTAAATAATAGGTTGCCATGGGGTCCCCTTCATATGTAGCCTCTACAATATTTAATTACCAATTTTTAAAGAATACATCTCGTTTTAACAACTCTGTCATTATTAAATGGACAGAAAGTTCTTTGAATTACTTCTACTCTTAAAAGAAATTCATGTTTGTATATTTCTTTCAATTAAAGCACATCTTTTCAACAATTGAATTCAAGTTTCCTTACAATTATTCTTAAATAATTGTTTATAATAAAAAATGTTTACATATATACATTGTCAGGCAGCTGTAATTTGTTTACACATCTACGCCCGGTGTCCCTTGTTTCTTTTCTGAACAAAAATAAATAAAAAGAAAAAATAGAACTGATAAAAAAATAAATATATAACTACGTCTAATTAAAGGTGTGTTTCTAGCTGAGGTGAGAGAATTTTTTAGATAAGCGGAAAACAACTGAAGTATATCTGTTCATATTTTAGTAAATTTCTTCCAAAAATGTGCGGAATATTTGCCTATTTAAACTATTTAACACCAAAAACACGACATGAAGTTTTAGAATTATTGTTGAATGGTTTGAAACGTTTAGAATATCGTGGCTATGACTCTACCGGAGTTGCTATAGATGCACTTGGCTTAAACAACATTAACGTATTCATCGTTAAAAGGAGTGGCAAAGTGAAGATTTTAGAAGATGCTATTACTGCAGTAATAGATGAGAATAAGGAGGAATTTACATTGCAAAAGATAACATCTCATGTGGGCATAGCCCACACCCGCTGGGCCACGCATGGTGTACCCTCCGAAATTAACTCTCATCCTCAACGTTCCGATGAGATGAACAGTTTCGTTGTGGTGCACAATGGTATCATTACGAATTATAAGGATGTGAAAACTTTGCTGGAAAAACGTGGTTATGTGTTTGAGTCCGACACGGATACTGAGGTTATTGCCAAACTGGTTCATCATTTGTGGCAACAACATCCCAGCTATACGTTTCGCGAGTTGGTGGAGCAGGCCATACAACAGCTAGAGGGTGCTTTCGCTATCGCCTTAAAATCTAGCCATTTTCCCGGCGAATGTGTAGCATCGCGCCGTGGGTCACCCTTATTGGTGGGCATTAAAACGAAAACTCGCTTGGCCACAGATCACATACCAATTTTATATGCCAAAGAACATCGTCCCCATGGCGCGAGTGGTAATGGTTTACAGCCCATTTTGCCGGTGGCTGGGGATCATTTAGATTCCGAGTTTATGCCTCTGGAAGATACCGAAGTTGAATATTTTTTCGCTTCGGATGCTTCAGCCATCATCGAACACACCAACCGGGTCATCTACCTGGAAGATGATGATGTGGCAGCCGTTAAAGGTGGTGCCTTAAGCATTCATCGTTTGCGCGGCTCATTGGATGACCCACATGCTCGCGAGATCACCACCTTAAAAATGGAAATACAACAAATTATGAAGGGGAACTATGATTATTTCATGCTGAAGGAGATCTACGAGCAGCCCGAATCTGTGGTAAATACCATGCGTGGTCGCGTTCGCTTCGATACCCAAACGGTGGTGCTGGGTGGCATTAAAGATTATATACCAGAAATTAAACGTTGCCGTCGCTTGATGCTGATTGGTTGTGGCACGTCGTATCATAGTGCAGTGGCTACGCGGCAGCTTTTGGAGGAGCTTACCGAGTTGCCGGTTATGGTGGAATTGGCATCAGACTTTCTGGATCGTAATACGCCCATTTTTCGCGATGATGTTTGCTTCTTCATCTCCCAGTCGGGTGAAACGGCCGACACCCTGATGGCGTTGCGTTATTGCAAGCAACGCGGCGCTCTAATTGTTGGCATTACCAACACCGTGGGCAGTAGTATATGCCGCGAATCACACTGCGGCGTTCACATTAACGCTGGACCAGAGATTGGTGTAGCCTCCACCAAAGCCTACACATCGCAATTCATCTCATTGGTGATGTTTGCATTGGTTATGTCCGATGACCGCTTGTCCCTGCAGCAAAGGCGCTCTGAAATCATACAAGGACTGGCCACTCTGGCTCAACATATACGGCAGGTGCTCAGTTTGGATGTGAAAATCGCTGAAATGGCCAAAGATTTATATCAGCACAAGTCTCTTCTTATAATGGGGCGTGGCTATAATTTTGCCACCTGTTTGGAGGGTGCTCTTAAAGTGAAGGAACTCACCTACATGCACAGCGAGGGTATTCTAGCTGGCGAATTGAAGCATGGCCCCTTGGCTTTGGTGGACGATGAGATGCCGGTAATAATGATTGTCCTAAGAGATCCGGTCTATGTGAAGTGCATGAACGCTTTGCAACAAGTGACATCGCGTAAGGGTCGACCCATATTGATTTGTCAGGAGGACGATGAAGAGACGAAAGCCTTTTCATCACGTAGTTTGGAAATACCAAAAACGGTCGATTGTCTACAAGGTGTACTCACTGTCATTCCAATGCAGTTGCTATCGTATCACATTGCCGTGTTGCGCGGCTGTGATGTTGATTGTCCCCGTAATTTAGCTAAATCCGTAACCGTCGAGTAAGTTTTCTCAATATATGTAAGCATTCATTAATAAAATGTGTGAACATTTCCATATATTTGCGACGAAAGTTTATTTGATAAAAAAAAAATATAAGATTGTTTGGTGCGCATTGTTGCAATGTTTTTATTTTATTTTAATATGTATTACAAGCAAAGGAGAGTTCTAAACTCCCCTTAATTCATGTATTTTAGTTCTTTTTGAACCATTATTTGTTAATATAAAATTATACTTATGCATATACACACTAATAAATATATTGATATAGAAAATTTTTCATGGCATCTTAATTGAAAATATAGGATAAACAAATTGTGTGCTTTATTTAGTAAATGGATATGAAAAAAAATTAAAATAAACTCTTAAAAAAATTACTTTTTCCTTAGAAACACTGATTTTTAATGTGTTTTGAAACATGCGAAACAGTTATTTCCATTTTATATTAACAACTCTGCATTAAATATTTTCCACGCATTCCATTCATTTCTTTAATTATTTGTTTTTTTCATTAGTGTAGCGATTTTTTTTTGCTTATTTCATAATTTATCTAAACGCTGACAATTGTCTGAAATTAATTTTCATAAAAGCAATTTTGTCTGTGCGTGCATATCGAAAAGTTGTGAAAATTTTGTTTAAACATAATAATAATTCATTAAATAAATGAATTAAAATTGTAAAGCATATTTAATCAATTAAAAAGCAAATAAAATAAAAAGGAAATGACTGTAGGGACAAATAATGGTGGCGATGCTACAATACGTTCGCGTTGTTTCTTCGATATTTCGTTGGGTGGTTTGCAAGTTGGTCGTATAGTGTTTGAATTATTTAACGATGTGGCACCGAAAACTGTTGAAAATTTTCGAGCTTTGTGTACGGGAGAAAAGGGCAATGGCCTGGTTACGGGCAAACCATTACATTATAAAAATGTCATATTCCATCGGGTTGTCAAAGATTTTATGGTTCAATCTGGCGATTTTTCTGCGGGCAATGGTACCGGGGGCGAGTCCATTTATGGTGGCACCTTTGAGGGTAGGTAACCTTAAAAAGTGAAAGTGACCATTTTGTTTTTACAGTTATGTGGTATTTGGATTGTTCGAGGAAAAATTATGAAGCGGGCGGGCAGTAATTTTATATTTTTTATTAGTAATTACATTTATTTAATTGTAGCAATAATTTTAAATATTTTTGTAAGAGATCAAGTTTAGTTTCGGATGTTGACATATTGCTGTGTGATAATAAGGTCATTAACTAGAACAATAGGAATAATTTCATGAAATTTATGAACACATGCTTCAATTCTGAATTTTTTTAAATTTATTCATTTCTGTTTAGATGAAAATTTCACTTTGAAACACGATCGCCCATTTCTTCTATCCATGGCTAATCGCGGCAACAACACCAACGGCTCTCAGTTTTTTATGTAAGTACATATTGTTAAGCAAGCCATTTTTGTATACAGATCATACTGGAGCCATCAACTTCGCATAATGGTGGCCGTGAGTGTGGTCTTCATTTGAATGCTAACTCATTCCTTTGTTTTTCAGCGAAATATTGTGCATTTTTTTATATTCTTTTCACAAGTTACTGTTGTTGTTTTTTTTTAATAATAAAAAAATAGAAAAGCTCTTATGGTGTTATTTATTAATTTATTTAGCTTGTAAAACGAGGCCAAACCAATAAAAGGCATTAAAGTAGACTTGTAACTGTAACACACAAGGTAAACTACCCAGGGAGGATGAAGAGCAACATGAAATGGTTTTAAAAGGACTGATGACTGGCCTTAGCTAAGATACAACTCTTGTGTCCTTTGGTTATCCTGTGTCCTTCTGACTGGTGTTTTCATAGGCGTGGCAACCCAAAAAGATGTACAAATTTGTGAATCATCAACTGATGGCTGGCCGGTCTGGGTTGTTTGTTAGAAACAACCTGGATCTTCCCTTGCTCCCGATGACTCCTGGATGATTTTTTTCAACCTCTCATGAAGACTGATGAAGATGACGGTTAGCTGGGTGTCTTGATTGATCGATTGTTCCTCTCCTTCCCTCCATTATCATGCAACGGTGTGTGTGTGTATGTGTATTTAAAACTTCACTTATGCTCACAAATGCAAAAATTGTAAAATATTCTACTTCAACCATTTCGATCTTGTTCCTCAAATAGACTGACAAAAACACTGTAAAGAATATTTTTTCTTCTTCTTCTGTTTTTTATTGTAGTACCACACAGCCTGCACCACATTTGGACAAGTAAGTTATCATTGCACCGATTGCTTTGTATTGTAAATAAATAACTAATAATTGTCTGTCCATTCTGCAGTGTTCATGTTGTCTTTGGTGAAGTGATATCGGGTCAAGATATTGTACGCCAGTTGGAAAATTTGCCAGTAGATCGTAATTCGCGTCCATTGCAAGACGCCATCATTAATAATTGCGGTGAACTAGTGCGACACATTAAAGGTGAGAAAGAAAACAAAAGAGAATTTGTTTTTTTTTTTATTTTTTCCCTTCGTTCCACCTTCTATCAGTTAAGAAAGATAAGAAACGTAAGAAACGTTCGGTATCTTCCGGTGAAGAGAATGGAAGCGATTCTGAAGGTGCTAAACGTAATAAACGTAAAGAGAAGAAGAAAAAGAAGAAACGCTCCAAGTCTGCAGAAAGAGAAAAGTTGGTTTTGGTTTTGTGCCATTCTTGTGATGCGAAAAGAAATTTTTTTACTAAAATTTATCCATTTAGGTCACAAACGGACCAAGAAACTGGAGAAACGGGTGGGGATATGTCAGAGATGGAAGAAGGTGAACTACATCCTTTGGCTACTATCACCAAAATTGATCCCGATGAAATACCGGAAGTAAGAAAGCTTTTTACTTCTTTAGTATTTTACTCGAAAATTGTCCTTTGATGCTTGAGTATTAGATTTTAGTCCAATTTGTTGTAGTTGGCTTTTGAAGAATAAGAGAATTTCAACAATTTTTCTAGGTATCCAATAAATATTTAATGCGCGATGATCGTCCTCGCTCCCGAGAGAGGGAATCGCATCATAGATTGGACAGATCGGAACACAAAACGTTTGGCTGGTCAAAGAAAAAGGTGCCCACTTCACGCAGTGGCCGTATAATTAAAGGCAGGGGTGTATTTGTAAGTGTGCATTGCATTAAAAAGTTGCCATACCGACAATATTTTCATATAATATGTTTTTTTTTTATTAATTGTAGCGTTTTCATACACCGTCACGTTCGCGTTCGCGCAGTATTACACCACCGCACTGGAAGCGAGCCCAAAACCGTACAATCAAAATGTCTGATTTGGAAAGAATCGAGGAGGAGAAGAAAGTGAGAGAGGAGGAAATTAAAAGGCGTGAAATTGAAAGAAAAAAACGTCATGAGGAGATGGCTAAAGACTCGAAGAAACCATTCTATGAAGTTTTACAAAATGCCAAATCGGCGGGTGACGACAGACGCGAAGATAAGGATCATCATCATCATAATCAACAACAACAACAACAACAGCACCATTCCCCTTCCCGGAAAGACAAAGAAAGTAAGGAAATGGATAAGGCAAGAAAGAGTGGTGAAGAGGAGAAACCGATACCTAAAGATAAAAACAAAGAAAAAGAATGTGCTGATAAAGAACGTGAAAGGGAGTGTGAGCGTGACAAGGAACGGGAACGGGAACGGGAAAAGGAGAAAGAAAAACAAAAAGAGAAGAACAAGGAAAAAGAGAGAGAAAAAGAAAAGGAAAGGGAGAAACAAAAAGAGCGTCAAAAACGTCAAAAAGAGAAAGATCGTGATTTGGATAGACGCAAACCAGCTGAACATAAATCCGACAACAAGTTTAATAGAGAGAAAGGTAAAGATGTGGAACGTAGAACATTATCACCGACCCGGCAAAAGCCGGTCGATTTGAATGCTTTAGATTATGAACAAGGAGAAAGCGATGCAGAGGTGGAACTACCTGCAGAAGCAGAGAAAATGAAACAAAAAGCCGGCGGCTCTGCTCAAGGCCAAACATCATCATCAGCTACAGCAAGAGAACAGAAGCAGCAGCAGCAACAACACCAAAGGAGAGTGTCATCACCGCGTAAAGAACGTCATACGAATGAAAATCCGTCACATAATCGTGACACGCGTGACAATAAACATAAAAATGAAAAGGAATCGAAAGATACTAAAAATGACAATGCTGGTGGTGGGAGTGGCGGCAGGGAACGGGAACGTGAACGCGAACGTGAGAAAGCTAAACATTCACGTTCCAGAACCCGAACACGCTCTAAAAGTCGCTCAAAATCACCGTATAAAGCGAGGACACGATCCAAGAGCAGCTCAAGATCAAGATCGCGTTCACACTCAGTGAGGCGTCGTCGATCGCCGGATCGCCGCATGAATATGAATAGACGTCCGGGTTTCCGTTCACCATTTCGTCGAAATAATTTCCGGGGAAGGCGCTTTAATCCGTTCGGTGATCGACGTCGTCGTTCGCGTTCCATGGATCGCTATCGCAATCGTTATCCTCTCTCGCCTATACGCCGGCGCGCTTCAGCTGAGCGTCGACGTTCGCGTGATCATTCCGGCAGCCGCTCTCGTTCACGTTCACTACGACGTGGTGAACGTAATCAAGATCGTGGACGTCCACGCTTTGGCCGTGGTATTGAACGCGACACACGTCGCAGCCGTAGTCGTCAGCGCTCTCGAACTCGTTCCCATTCTAAAACTCGTCATTCACCCAAAAAGCATTTGGACCTGAACAATGAACAAAAGGCAAATGCCAGCAATGCAGACGGCGCAAATGAAAACGATAAAGAGAAGCAAACACGTGAGAAACAACAGAAGCGTGCCGAAGCCGTGCTAATGTTTAAAGATCATATGCGCAAAGAGATTGCCCGTGAAGAAGAGAGACGGGCGGAGAAGCAACGTTTAGAGGATATGGAAAAAGAGAAGACGGCCCGTGAGTTGGAAGAACTGGAGCGCCTTAAGCAAGAGACTTTACAAAAACTGGAAGAGCACGAGAAATTGAAAAAGTTAACCGTTATAGCGGCGGTAGCAGCTGCTTCCGTTAACAACTCGAATGAGGACAAGAGTGATGAGAAGTCGCGAGACAAGAAGAAGAAACGTAAAAAATCGAAAAAATCTCGCTTAGATAATATGTCATTCTTTGCGCGCTCGGCAGGCTCTGGCTCCGAATAATTATAATAAAGTTTTCATAAAATTCCATTTGGTTGATTTGTACTTTTCTTCGATATCTTTCAAAAAACTTAGGTTCACGTGAAAAGTTATGTTTCGTGTAGGAACTATTTAATCATGAATTATCCGATAATTGTTTACTTTAACTGATGAACACATTAATATGATATAAAAAATAAATATGTATGAATGTATATGTTTAAATAAAAATATATTATAATTTATTTCAAATTGTAGCAACTTTTAGGTAAAATTTTGAGTATCAATCCTGATATTCTCAAACTTAAGTCGAGTGTCATCACGCGCTATTCTCACTCTACATATCCCGACCTACTCAACGGAGTTACTCCGCTTCAAAATGAACAATATTGGTTCACAGGCACGCTCACAATTTACACTAATCATGTCTCACTCTTACCATAGAGCTACAACTTTCAAATTCAATATAAATCCAAATCCCACAAGTGGGCAGGCCCCGTCCTTGGTTAGGGCGGTATACAAAATTAAGCAGAAAAAGGCGACAGTGACACTAAAAAGGCGATCTAGACCTGCCTGTCCGTGGGTCCATCTGTTGTTAGCACTCTCATGATCCTAAATTTTGAGATGTCGAGGTTTGAAATTTTGTACAGACACGCCCACTATTTTACAAAATCGATCAAGAGCCTCGCCCATCAGCAACAAACATCTATCTATTTATCTGCCATAAAAATTGAGCTATAATTGGAATGGACAAAAATCTATCTGCTACAAAAATCGAGTTGACATTTGATTTACATATTTATAATTACACCATCCATTCAAAAATGAGTGTGATTCGAATGGACGCGCCCCCAATTGACAAAACAAAAATAATTAAAAGCGTAAGATCCGATTTGCAAGCTGATACGTAATACATACACTATTAGGAGGCGGAATCATGTTCCGGTAATCTGCCACGCCCACCAATTCTATCTACGTGTGAAGGGTATTTAAGATTTGGCCCAAGCCAAATTTATTTGCCTTAAGAACTATTTCATTTTATTCATTCATTCATAGTTTGAGGCATCAAGTACGAAGGTTTGCTCTACTTCTCTCTCTCTCTTTT